>DWME01000836.1:0-29245 GCA_018244795.1 Parelbella ahira ahira
GATTTGATATAATTTTAAGATCTTTTACCAATATCAAGCATCATTAATTTTATCATTCGATAAAAACATAATCAGTAGATATACTCGTAATCAAAAGAAATCACAGTTATAAATCTCTCCAGATTCGATAGTTCTCGACAAAAGAATCATTATGTAAGGATAATACAGAATAATATACAAAATAAAGGAATATATTAGACCCATTTATAAGGGAAAGCAACTTACATCACAAAGAAATTAGCACGAAACATTCTTGTAAACTAGTCATTGCCGGAACAAAATTTAATTTGCATAACTTATTTATATTACTAACGGCTTTACCAGTAACCCTTTGTGGGTATTATAAGAGCACATAAAACAAAATAGTCTCTTGAGTAAATATTTTTTCATTATAATTAGATCCCCAACTTTGAAGCCAATACAATTTTGGATACTGCCGTCTCTGGAACAAGAGCTCACAAACTTTTAGGCACATGGTAATATTAGCATATACCAATGCCGCGGTGCTGCACACGAGTCCAGCTGTACTCCTTAAAGTACCTAAACTTTGTTAGTTTTACTACAGACGTAACAAGCTCTTTGTATGACACGAATAACAAACTACTTTGTTATGTTTCGCGTAGTTTTTAAGACTGCGTTCTCAACACAATGCACTTGAGAGTAGTGATTCGCAAAAGGAGACTCCAGCACCCTAAAATACAGTACAAAAAGATACGATCTTTTTATTGCACCCTCACATCATGTCGCTTCATAATATCACGCCAGTTCCCTTACCGAGAAGCAGAGGGTACCAAGCTTCATATATTGTTGTTCTTACAGATCTAAAGTGTTTCTTCTCCATCTATTTCTTGGTTTATTTACTTTGGAAAAACGAACCCCGAATATGTATAATTCGGGAATTGAGCAACCATAAGTCTTCAAGAACATCTCGTCTGAATAGACGAGGAGTTCTTGAAGTATCCTATTAACTATACTATTACTCATAAAAACGGATAGTCCACCTGTACAAGTTTCTAGTAAACTAAAAAAAATGCAACAAAAAAATTATAAACACAATTATAAAAAAGTTTCTTATTTTCCTTTGATAACTATTTAAATGTGTCCCTGTAGAACAAACTCAAAACGTATAATAAATGATATATTTAAACAGATTGCGTGCAAATAAATAGTGGATTACAAAAATTTCTAATATAAAAAAAATTTGGTAAAACACACCCATTACGCAGTCAGAAATAAAGGTAAAACCACACTATCTGCCAGAGGTCTCCGGTAAAATATGTACCTGTTTCCTCCCCTGCTCGTTTGTTTGGATTAATGGTACACTTTTACTAGTTCTTAGGGGAAGGGGAAATAGATTCAGTTCAAAAAACTCTACAAACTGTTTGTCTACTTCAAGAAAATATAATCAGTCCTCTTAAAAAAAAACTTGGACTAACACATCAATATCCTTTTTTTTTAATCTTCACTTTTGAGAATATTTTTATGATTATCATAAACGCCAACATAAGCCCTGTCACCGTTACCTTGCTGGAGAGAGATCTCTAAAAATGCGAAGGGTCAAAGCCATGGTTCACCATGCTGGTCAAGAGTGGTTGAATGGACACACAATAATACACATATTAAACGTTAATCAAAATTATCTTTAAGATCGAGCCAGTTAAGCTGATGTTTACGCTGTGTGGTACTCGTATTTCATTTATATTTCAGTACATGACACAGTTATGAATCGGAGGCTATATAGCGTCTGCTTTTTGGCCGTCTACCAACCGCAGCACCAGCCTTACCTTGACCCCGTCACCTAGCATCTACTAGACATACCAACATAGCATCCATAAGTAAATAGAACGTGGAAATTGATAGTGTAATATATTACCGTATTGGAAAACCTTTCTTCCCACAACTATTTCCTTTTTCATTTACTGTATTACGTTATTACACAATGGATATTTGACGGTTATGTAGATACCTAAATGGAAATACCTACATAAACAAATAGGGTATTTAAGTCTTGATCAGTTTGAAAATGACTAATTGATTGTCAACGTGTATCAATTAAATACAAACAATGTAATCGTTTAAAAATGTATATAAAATTTATTTTGCTTCAATAATTTTATTATTTTTTTTTTTTCTCACAATTTTTTCTGTAGGAAAATGCTTTAGAAAGCAACATTTCACACGTTGTGTAGCGTTTAGTTCTATGTGACAAAATGGTTCGATATTTTTGAATGGAAACTATTTCGAACTTTCCAGAAAACACTACAAACAATACGGCGAACAACATCACGTTAGTTCGAAATTCAGAATTGTTATGCTCGTACCAGATTCGTTAATGTTTGTCCCGCGTACACGTCGTGTAGATACATCATCATCACCAGATTTTGGTAAACACAAAAATAACCTACACGCGTCATAGGTGTAGCAAGTCATTGATTAGATCAATTAAAGTCTATTTAAGCTAGAATAGTTTTTATTTCGCATCGTTTGTGATCCAAGCTTAAACCAACTTTGATCCTTTATGTGAATTGTAATTTTTGCTTATTTGATTTCACAATATTCTCGAACGTGTACGAGAGCGCCTGAGAGCTTGTCGCTATTAGAAAGTTGTCGAAGAGAGGTATCAAATTCGCAACTTGCGAACAAAAACAACTATTCGATAAAAGCTTATGGTTTGTAAACTATACTGTATAGTTTAATAAGGTTATACGATCTAAAGGTTAAATGATCTGAAGGTTATATGATCTAAAGGTTATATGATCTAAAGGTAATATG
Organism: Parelbella ahira ahira; assembly: GCA_018244795.1. NCBI lineage: Eukaryota > Metazoa > Arthropoda > Insecta > Lepidoptera > Hesperiidae > Parelbella > Parelbella ahira. The sequence goes on from DWME01000836.1 coordinate 2,773, forward strand.
ACCTAAATCATAATGTATGACTATAAAAAATCATATTGAAAGGAAGAAGAAAGGAATCACTTACAAAGGAAGAATTATATATAAGTTTCTCGCTTTCTTTTTAATACATACATATTATTTGACGGAATTCGCAAAGAATTACAACTGTATTGTTTACACCCTGTTCTACCCGATTTACTTCTAATAAATGTGTCCGAACGCAAACAGAGAAAAAAATAAAAATAAGTCTAATAAACAACGTCGAGACGAAAACGTTTACGTTGCGTTGCGAAGCAATAAAAGCCTTTGTATTGTGTGCATGTACCTTCATATTTTTCATTTGCGTGTCTTATTTTCTCTTGAGATTACAGAAAGTTTTATTAAAGAAAAAGTTACCTTGAACATTTGTTGACACGCTCCTTTTGATTAAAATGAACGGGGGCGAAAAAACAAGTTGAGTCTAGATGGAGGGGAAAAAACCACGGCAGTATTGGTCAGTTCGCCCCCGCGGCGGGCGAAAATACCTGCGTCACTTTAACTGCGCCCATAAATCTCTACGACTTCCGAGGAGATTTCTCCTCGGGGCGCCTTCTCTTACAAACTTTTAGTACGTGTGCTCGAGACAGCCGTCCCACATTTTCGAGAGATCCTTAGAATTTTTGCCAAATTATAGGTCGGCATTGCCGCCCGCAAATGTAAGCCTTTACAATGACTGCGTGTTGTAAAGTTAAATAAGATGTTTTGCGAAGTCCCGGCAACAATAGCACGAGATTCCGCCTAAAGAAATAAAATAATAACACAGAGTTACTAACTTTAAGATATTCAATAGTTAATTATTCTCTATATTTTCGCTTAAATTAAATTTTAATTTTAATACTTGTATTACAATTCCGTGACAATGTAATTTACATTTCTGACGCAAGTAGATAGCATTAGTAACACCGAATTGGCTGAGGTTGGTAAATATATCCAATTATAAAGATTTCCATCTTTGCCCATCTTTGTCATGAAGTTATACCGATTGCAGCGAGGTTGCAGCGGAGATTGGCCGCGACCCCGCTGCAATCGGCGGGGCCTCATAAAGAAGGACCTCATATAGGTCCAAAACTAGTCGTTCCATCCCGAAAAACATACGTAAGTTAAAACGCTACGTAATAATAACGGTACGGTAATCATGATATATATGTTTTGCTACCAACATGTATGACTAGTTTTACGTCAAATCTTAGACCCAGATAATACTGGAAACAAATGTTCCTTTTAAGATCCTGGATTTATTAAGGATTTGTTGATTTTCTATTCAAAACAATAGCTGCTACACGAACAGTGCCCAATAATGTATCAATCAGCTAACGAACTAAACTGGATAGAATAGAAAGTTTAAGCTGTGAGCGTACCTTTCGTGATGCGCTGGGTGCGTGTCACGCGTGTCAAAAGTTATTTGCGTCGTACCGGCTTACAAACCAATTGGTCACACAAAGCGACAACGTAACTCGCTCGCATGACCAAGGCGCTGTTGCATGACAAAGTCGATTAGCGACCACGTGCCCTCATAATGTTGATACGAATCTAAAAGTGCTAGTAAAACGGTAAATACTCGTCTGTATACAACTTTATTAAAGTTCACACACAGACTTTACCTACATCTTTTCATTATTATTTATGACCCAAAAATTTTGGTACTGCTTGTATATTTTAGTTGTTATCAAAATGGACCATTAAATTAATTGAATTATTCATCGAATTGTTAATTAAATTTATTGAATTCTTAATTTCATTGATGTGCTGAATATAATTTGTAAATTTTTGATTTATTACATTTTTTTTTTATAATTGACTTATTAAATTGACGACTTATTCCAATTAAATTATTGATGTAATTAAATTAACTTAAGCATGTTACTTAGTCATTACATGCAACTTCAACGACTACAGGAAAGTACATACGGATATACGAGTAAGGGTCCATATTAAACCGAGTCCAAAATAGTGGGCCTATTCGCACACAATGTAGTGTCGTAACGAACTTTATAAAAAAGGGCAAGTCTGGATATGTCAGAATAAGGAAACATGACGATTTTTATATACCTATATACCTCCTACAAATAATACCACTAATATTAAAACAATACTATAACGTTTTACATACAATCATAATTATATTTTCGGATATTTCCACACGCGGCCATTTCATTCCAATGTAGGTACAAAAAAGCCTATGTTGTAGTAGCCAGACTGCTAATAAATCTCATATATGCATATTAAAATATATTTAATGATTTGTTTTTTCACCCAGACCCAGAATAAATATTTAACATCACACAAATATTTGTACGTTTTGGGCAAGTTAGCCACGATTTAATGCTCAGTCATTAAATAAGTACTAGACAAATGAACCAGTGACATATGTATTAGGTACCTAAACATTATTTAAGTCCTTCACTTTTCATTTAAGTTTAATTTTAATTACAAAACTGGTCGAAAACAGTGTGGCGTGAACGAGACTACAAACGTATATTGTTTCCCTAGTTGTTTAAAAGAGCAGTAACACCATTATGTTCCTATATTGTCGCCTCCCAAAAGTACTAATTAATTGTAAGCAAATGAAATATTTTTCTTAATATATTGATGGCTACAACAAGCACATTTTTTCGAATCCAAAAAGTTTCACAATAATCAACTGTTAGTAATTATATTACGCACCCATGTTATGTACAAACGAGGTAATAATCTTTAATTGCACCCTTACCGCCGCGCACCGAAAGAGAAAATAAAATCCCAACCATTTCCTGTCCCCAGCTTCCACCCGCAACGTGGTTAAAAATCAGGAACGCCTTATTTGTCTCTGGAGCGAAAAATATTTGGTCTTTAAATTCAATTATGTGTCAAAATGTAAATATTAAAGGAATAAGAATATTCGTTTAGACAAAAAAAAATGAATAAAATATATTGGCGTACTTGTTATCATAGAAGATTATTTAAATCAAAACGAATAACAGCCTTTCGCTCAATGCAAAATGTATCATAATAAATATATACCTACCTACTCGTATATCAAAAAGGTATGCACACGTCTTAGAAATATTTTTGGTAAGATATTTAATTCATTATTTTAAGCTAATGCTTGGTTTCAATGAACACATTAAAATAGCAGATATAGGTAGCAGATAAGTAGCAGACATGAAGGAGGCAAAAAATTATATTTCTTTAAATAAAAACAAAATCCTCGCTGGCGGATCGCGTGCCATAGCACGGCCGGGCCGCCTACGGACAGCAACGTAAGCGGTACAAGCCGTGCCTTATGATCCCCTACCCGCATGCCCAACGTGGGGATAACTGGCGAAATCCTCTCAGAGGAGGCTAGCAGTGGACGGATTAACGATAATGATGACGAGATATAACAACATAACAATCTTGAAAAGTACTACTGTAGGTATGCTACGAAGAATATTCTACCACACGATCTTTGCAAACTACTAAAAACACTTTCTAATAGTCATATCTATATAGTATTATTTGTTACGGTTCATTTAAGTTTTATACTTCGACAGGATAGACTGTCGAGAATTATTTCAGGGTCATTACCTCCCACAGATGCCACGCCACAGAGAAGTTTTACGTCTACATAGAGAGTCGGATGAAATTTCTCCCTTCAATAGAGTGTTCCAAAGTTCGCCTCTCAAAACGATTCAATAGCTTAAATTATGCTAATATTACATTTTGTTAGTAAACTTTCAAGACGCTTATAAAAAGTGAACGAATATAAAATAATGTTTATAAAATAAAGTGATGTTAGGCGTGAAAGATCCGCGCTAATGGAGTTCTATATGTTTATATATCATCACGCCAAGTCCCTTACGAAATAGGCAAAGATTAACGAGGCCCAACAATTGCAATATTTACTGACCTGATGTGCTACATCTGTATCAGTCAACATCTTTGTACAGTCGCGCCGTATTCGAAGACGCCTATCACTTTCGAATCTAATAAATAATAGACTGATAAACGCCTCTGAACTTCCTTAACAATAAGACGCATGGAACGGACGTGTGCTCGGAAAAACTTTTGATGAGAATATTGTTCATCTCTTAAAATCCTCGAACGAAACCATATCCACACTCTATTTTACCCGACCACGCAGTACAATAAGGTTAAAATAAAAGTATCCTTCTTTATTTTGGGTCCTCATTATACTAAAGCTTTTGTTGTGTTTCCGCTACGACAGGTTTCAATAAAACAGTTTTCTGTACCTAATTTTTTTGTTTCCTTTGTCACTTCATGCCCGTTCTTTATTGCGAAACGACTAGATAATCCATAAATTTAATAAAAAAAATATGTTTACTCATTGTTATTCACATTCAGATAGCTCCCGAGCTTTTGTAGATAACCGAAAAGTTAGTAGTTCACGCTAAAACAAGAAAAATATATTTGTTGAGTACTTAGAAGTCGGAAAGTGTTATTTTTGTTTCAGACCCATTAAACAGTTTGGAAGCGACGCTTTTTTCGCAATAAGAGCACGGTCGAACTTCAAAACCCCATTTGTGTGGAGAGTCATGTCAAAACAAGATTAAGTTATCACTAAACTCTATATAACGTAACCTAACATCTCGCCTATATTTCCCCGAAAGGGGTGGGTACAGAGGTGTAGTACCTTCCCATGATTCAGCAGTTATATTATACATTCAACCATAGAATAACGGGTGAGCCTATTGCCATACACGGGGCACCAAATTAGAAAAGAATAAGATTGAGCCTATTGTCAAACACGGAACACCAAATTAGAAGGGAATAAGGGATGATCCTATTGCCATATACGGGGCACCAATCTAGGCTTCGTCTTTCTAGTAATTCCAAGATTGAAAAACCCAATAGTACAATAATCTAATGAATTGTATATAACTGAAAATGTATACAGAATACTGAATTGAAAATCACAGTTTCAGAATTATTCCAGTTGTATTATACAAGCAACAATGCTCACTAACTAGACTCGCTGTTCCCTAACTCATTGTTTGATATCGGAGTTCAGTGTACGAGTGACGTGGCTTCATATACATATTCAAATGCGTTCTGTTTGTGTTAAACATGTTTATGGTATCCGTGTGGTCTAGTTTAAATTCCGAATATTGGAGACATTACAAATGAATGGTAATAAAGGTTGTTACCCACGGTGCTATAATATATACGAGTACTATAGCATGGCATATCACGGTATATTACTATATGTTTTTTGTATTAATCTCGAGCGACCGCACACGTAGCTATAATATATATTTATTTTTTACGTCGACACAATATCTGAACAAATATAGCAAGATTCATATATTGCGTGGGTAATAACCGCAAAGATATATATTAGGGCATGCGTAGCGTTCGTAATTTTTACCCATAATATAATATTATAGCACAGCATATTAACATATATTATAGCTTCGTCTATGACGACTTTAACAGTAGCACAGAGACGAGAGAACCATTTGATAGAAATCTTAATCTCCACAGGAATTGTATACCCGACGAAATAATTGAGCGCCCAAAGAACCGGTATAATCCGGTTTTACACAAACGTTGTCCTTTTATTACTCTCTGAATATTTCTTTTTTTTGTTTGACGAGAGTAGCAAAGAGAGAAGAACAGTCATAAGTTGCAACTAAACCCATAAACTTCTGTACCTGACCTCAAACATGACTAGGAATGGGAGAATTAGTATCAACTGATTTGTTTAAAATTACGTGTGTTATGTCCGATGCAAGGCAATAGGCTCACCACCGATTCCATAGTGGAACGTAAAAGAAATCGGTGAGACGTGGAAGTGTACCACACTCATGTCTGCCCCTTCACAGATTACAGGCGTGGGTATTAGGTTTTTTTTTACAAAATTGCTACTCCTGAGAAAATCAATAGACACTCGTGTTTTAGATGCAGACGAAACAAAAGTGTACGCTTTACAAATAAGTATTTGACCTGGGTTGGAATTGAACCTAAGAGCCCACCTCAGCGATCAAGTTCATTCAATCAACTGAACCATAAAAATAATATTTCGTTATTTCTATAGAAGCAAGTTCTGTCTATTTTAATCTATTCGAATTTAAAACAAGATAAACTGATTGATTGTTATAGATATTCTTAGTTTGCGCATTCAAAATTAAATATTTCGTTCTACGCATTTCCTTAAAGTTCCCGGTCTTAGCACACCTTCTCATACGTTCCGTCTTAGATACCTATCGCATATGTCTGAGTATTAGTTTTAGTCGTAGCTAATACGTCATACTCTCGTAATATTATTCACTAACGGAACACATCCAGATGTTCAATATTCATCAGGTGTTAATTTCAACAGGAAGTACTTGACGAAGTCGAGTTTAGTCGAGAAACTCATCTTCAAGTGCTGTGTACATGCAAAATACGCCTGCCAGTAATCAGAAGCGAATAAATACATTTAATTACAAAACAAATAGTATAAACTCTGAGGAAAACGAACGGAATATCTATATAATAGGTCCCATACGGGACCTGGCGCAATGGGGACGGGAGGTAGAGAACACGGAGTTCGAAATTACTTTATTCTCACACACCATGCTTCATCTACAATCATCACTATTTTCAAAGACGCATATCAGTATCAGCTACTTCCGATTCCCATAGCAACCAATTTCTGATCTATTTCGTCAAGTCTTGGGGTCTCTAGTCACCTCCATCCATCAACAGACACATTCTTACGGAAAAGGAAATGTTGAAAAGGAAAAATTAATATTACCTATATACTTTAAAATGGACTTCCTTACGCCTGCCGGCAATTTTTAAAATATTAAACGACATTACTGAAGTTCATTCCTAATTTAAAATGATTTAAGCTTTTTACTGCGTGACCAAAAAGGAAACGTTGAAATTCCCTAAAATATAACTTGTTTTAGACAGTATTTTAATTTATATGCACGTACAGCGGAATAAAACGGTAGAACACTTTATTATAGCGCACCAAAACAAGAACGCAGCATAGAAGATACAGAACAATGAGCTATGAACAATGGCCGGTGCAGTCGCGGCGGGCGAAATCTCGCAGACAACCTGGCTAGAGGGTTTACGAGTGTTGAGGAAAGAAGGGCAGAGGTAGACATGACAATGTTTAAAATAGGGCTTGGTTAAAATACCGTTACACACGATTATTATTCGAAAAGTATGTTGGGAGTGCGTGCATCAGTGTAAAATATACGTTTTCCGAAACAGCCTGACTAGTTTTACGTCTGTCTGAGGTTTAGATAAGGTAAGCCGATGCTTACTATAATGATGTTGATTGTCAGTGTGTTATTTAGGAATATATATTAAATTTTACACGCCACGAGTTTAATATAAGGTTACAGTAATTTTTAAACAATGTTATCAAAGGAAATAATTGGTTTAATGTATTAGTATTTCATTTTAAACTTTTTTATCTGTACTACTCATTCTGAAGAAATAAGGTATATAATTTGCGGTTTCCCATTTGTTCACATCAACATCATTTACAAAATTACAAGAATTCTTAACATAATATCTAGTTTTCACATTTCCATTTCTTATGAAAGCGTCCGCAGGTGTCCCGAATAAGTTCGTTAGAATTTCAAGGTAGCAACACCCAATAGTGCTTAGCTCGAACAGGACATCGAACTCAGAACCTCTTGAGCTGCAGCGGCGCTTGCAAACACTGAACCAACGGGGCAGCCAATAAAAATAATAACAGTATCCCTTTTTAATTAATATTCGGATGATAGGTTTTTTTTATTATTTATGGGTATTGAAGCACTTTCGATTGCTACATAAAAAAATAAACCTTTCAGATTGGGCTGAATGATTCACGTATACCACTTTTAGAGAGGTCAGATAAACTTATCATAACTTGTATATCAAGGTCGGAGAAGAAACGGTGAGTTAGCCAAAACATTCAATTGGCGTGTCCCGGGGCTGGCAGCGAGCCAGTCGTTGCTGCATATTGATGCGCCAATTTTTCCGCCGCCTCAGCTCGTCGCAGCCTGGGACCTGCCAAAGTGCAGCCTCATGAGCGCATGATGTACTCTATGATCAGTCGTTGAATTGCAATGTGATGTCGCACGTGCCGTGTATTTGATCGTAAGTACAATGTGTGAAACTATATGTGGATGATAGTATGTATGTATAGTTCAATGTTTCCTAACGAGTGTAAACTTTGCCAACCCGCACTTGGCAGCGTGGCAGACTATGGCCTTAATACTCTCATTCTAAGCGAAGGCCCGTGCCCAACAGTGGCACGAGAAAAAGGTCGGAAAAATGTACACGTTTTTATTTAGTTTTATTTTCTGTGTACTTACACATTATACATTGTTAACACACACATACATATAATATTGTTATTGTTAAAACATATATTATTACATAACATATTGAAACATAATACCTTCCATAAGTAGAAAGGTATTATCATGCTTCAGATACCTACTAGATGTTTAACAAACGTCGGTTTCTGTATTTAGCAGTTGGTGGGCTTAATAAATAGTAAGGGGTCAACTTTTGGTCCCGAAACAGTATTTGCCTTACTGTTCTGGTTGTTGAACTGGTTGCTAAACCTCATAATTATGGCGTGTGAACTGAAGATATATTTGTTTTTTAACGTGTCAAAAATCACTTTGAAGCAGGTAACAAAAATACATTTATTATGTTAATTGTGAAGTACATTGGCGCGTCTCGCCGCTGCAGTCCGGTAGAAATAGCTGCTGGTGTCGACCAGAGAGTGATATGTGATCATCACCTGTAAGTGAATTATACGCGTGGAGACGCTAGCAGACGCTCTTTGAACAGAGATGGAGTACAGCTCCGAACTGAGTAGCTAGGAGATACCATCAACGGTTTATTCTTTTTGTTTTATGACCATCGGCTGTTCTCTGAAAATTACAATTTCATGGCTAAAATACAAGATCACATAACATAACATTGGTCCTGTATTTTTCCGATAGGGTAGGTAAAGAAGAGAATTTAAAGTTAAAAAAACCTAGTAACATGTCAAGAAACATTGTTAAGAAACCCAGTAAAATGTTGGAAAAATGAAGCGTTAATTAGTTCTTCTAGTTTCCTCAGATTAGTATTGAATATTTAGTAGATTTTCTGTTGCGAGCGGTAGCGCCGAGCAACTTACATGTGCTAAATAAATATTGTTATCTTTTAACTGTTTAATTATTTCCCTATTATTAACGACCAACACAAGTAAATTAATTGAGTTTTATACATATACCAATACATATTTATGGAAAATATCAAACACGCGCTCCTCTCGTCCGCGCGACGCGCGCTCAACGCGCCACTGTCGCCGCCTCCGTTCCTGGAACAGTAAGGTTCCTTCACCTCGCAACTATGACGAGTTTATACGATAACACAGAATTACAGAGATTGGGACTTATTTTGCACTAACTACCGAGATACATTATCTAATTGTCAAAGTACAGTTTGCAGAATAGGTACATTATTACTATACTCCATAGCAGCGTGCCTTCTCTGACCGAATACTATACTTTTGTTTTACCTGTAGGTATCGTAAAAGGCATAGATGCGAAGTGATCACCTGGGTATGACTAATATTGAGGTTTTCGTAACGTTTCTCGTAGACGATAAGAGACAAAGCGGATCCCACGTGCCGTGTTGCGCTGGGCTGGCCGCAGCGGCTGAGGGCCCACTCCGAACGCACGTGTACAGGCACGCAGGCCGCGTCCGCGTGGAGCGGGGCGTTGTGTGTGTATGTACGTTACTTGTTGTATAAACTGAACTGCAGAGTTGTTGTTTTGTGTGGCTTATCGTGTTACACTAACAGTTTCGTATGGCCGGGAATTTTTGTTTAAACTGTTCAGCAAATTTTACGCATTTTTCGCGAAATATTCACACGCCGGTGAGTTATTGCGATATTTACGAGCTGTCTATAGCAGGCGCCGCGCCGCTGCCGGCGTGCGAGCTTCGTAATATTTAATGGCTGTATAAGGGGACCACTGAATATCATAAAATTATATTCAAATATTTATCGATACCAAGTATTGGTTCAATTTTTCCAAAAAAACAAAGATTAGCAGTTGAAACGCATGTATAGTTTTTAGTTTTATATTTCGCTTTCAGATAGCATTTCGCTGTTCGGTCTCATCTCGCCGAAGACTGAAAATGCTTTACCGAATACACCACACTTATCTTGAAATATGATCATTAAAACAATATTACGGAATGTTTCAATACTGAATACATCAAGCATAAAGGCTACACTAAGGAATAATGTTAATTGCATTAACCCACATACTCATATGTATGAGGTTTCGTATGAAGACGCTATTTTCGACCAGTCGAACTATTAATTCGATGCATTACTGAAGTATAACTAGCAGAAATTAACTAGAAACCCCGTTATGATAACGTTTTAGTAAGGTTCTGATGGTTCATAAACGAGAGCGGCAGACATTAGTACACGCAATCAGATGGCAGGAGGGAAAGGTGAATAGGCATTTCCTAGGCATGCGTGCTCTATTTTTGGACTTATATCCGATTTTCATCAGGCGGGATAGCGGCGAAACCCTAACCTATCATATGGTAAAAAAATCCTATTAAAGACCAATTTAAAAAAAGTTGACAGCTATCGTCTGTTCGTCGCCAACAGCTACCATTATTACGTACCACACTAATACTACAACACATTAGCTAGCGAACGTTCTCTCTGAATACACTGAATACATATCCGAATTCACAACAAAAGCTAATAGATGACTCACTGTTATACATTTTGTGTACGTAGCAAATAAACTTATTATATGTGTAAAAACTTCTCCGCGACGTAATTTATATGGCTCAAAATAACAAACGAATTTATAATTTATCTATCTTAAACAATTATTTCCATAATTAACAAGCAAAATATACTAATAAATATAGTATACATACAATTGCAATAATGTCATCAGTTATGGTTTTAAAATGGCTGAACGGCGAATTCTTTTGATATTGGTGGAAAGCGTCAGTAAGGCTTTCTAAGGTTGTTTAAATGTTATTTTCCATTGACTAATAAATTTCCATTTCCACGAGCAGCTTTAAAAAGAATTCCGGGAATTTATTGATCATTTATTTAAGCAGATAATTGAGCTTTTGTATCTCTAAGCTGAATTTAATAATGGGGGCTTAACAAAACGAGCAATTAAATTAGAGGCGGGTCTTTTCTTTTGGGGGCTCATTAAAACTTAAGCGTCAGTTTAATTGTTCTAAGTGATCAGTTCATGGTACGTTCTAGACACGTCTTGTTCCTCTAAAGTAACACTTTTCACGATCAATTCACGGTCAATTATTACCTTGTATGTTAAGTTTTGCCTACTATAAATACAATATTTTAGTATTAAATGTCTGTCAGTTTAATCAAATGGTACTGTATGGTAATTTGGCTGTTAGTATTATTAATTATCTATGCTATCGACGCGCTAGGCACAGATTCTATGAATTCCATTAGTAATTCGTAACATAATGTGATTATCTACCTGGGCCAATTAACACAAAATAGTAAGCAAGATTTTAATACAATTTCGCAACTGATACATTGAAGTGCTTCAAATGCATACCGTATAATGTAATTCTCAAACAATATGATAAATAATTAATCGTGACACCTCCATTTTGATTTCACAGTCGAGAGTGATGTCAAACGATTTTTCCGTCGCAATTTTACAGTCATAAGGACAGCGGGTACGTCCGTTAAAAATATATTTTAATGATTGTGTGCTGTGAAATTTCAGTGCGCAATGACACAACAAAAAGTATTTCGTTTGCCTTCCGTAGTTTGTAATGTTCGAAACGTCAAAAATTCAAATTTAGAATCTTCTATTCGTAGGCATTTCTCTAATAGAATACCGAACAATGGGTGCGATGGAGGTTTAAGTATTAAAATGTTTATTCAGCCATGTAACAATGAACGCATTATTTCTACGTTGACGTATGTCCATTTGTATTGGTTTTTGCAAAAAATTAATTGCTCTGGACCTACACATGTCCCTGTATGCTGAAATTGCAATTTTATTCGTAGCTCGAGATTGACGCTGTGTATTAATTCCCTGAGCGCGAATTTTAATCAAACTTTTAATAATATTTGCTTCATAGTTTAACGCCACATACGAATTAGCTAACCTGACAGTGGACGTACCAGTGTTGGGGCAAGGGTTTGTTGCAGCTGAAAATTATGTAGATAACTGATAGGGTTGAGCTACACAGACCTGCGTAGCAATGGATTAGTTGTCGGTGCTGGCATATACATAATTATATATTTGTCTCATTATAATACTAGGTTTGAAAATTTCAACAAATAACTGGAATCGTTCTAAAAGATTAATACAGAACGCAACTGATACCGATGAACATGTGTTACGAAATTACGATGAGTGCGAAAGTTGACAAACTAACCTTTTAACGCGTTACCTTTGACACGATGTAATGTCAGTTGCAAAAGTAATCTGTCATTTAACAGTTACACAATAGTGGCCACTTTACAAGGAAGAATTAACGAAATATATAAAATTGCCCTGTAATTACTCATAAGTCTCATCAGTTGTATAGTACGATATAACTGAAACACACAGACTGTCGGCGACGTGTGGTGATAAACCCAAGGGTAGTTACGGAATTAACATTCACACACGTGAAACTATGTTTTATTGGCCCCCCGTATCGTGCAGCATGTCCCGTGGGATTGCGACTGTGTCCGGGATAGTTCGCTCTGTGGCCGCCACCTGCTCTTGCTAGCGTTTTAATCGACGAGTATTCTGACGTCAAGCACGCTCGCGACACAGGACAAATCGTCGCTAACGAATTTTGAACACGTCATACACGTCCCACATTATATGCTATTTATTACTTAGCCGACTTATGCTTCGACTGTCTCATCGACCAGTACACTCAATATTTGTTCATTTTAATTTACATCGCTTACTGCTCTGCTGTACCTATTATTAACTAGCAATTACACACAATGTATCGAAAATAATGAAAGGTGTTCTGTGGAAACGAGAAATAATAATAGCCTCAGACTTGCGACGATATGGATCTGGCTTATTTTGGGACTGCATTATGGTCTGTCGGCTGCCCGATATACGAGGTTGGACAGGTATGAAATAATAACAGAACTTTAAAATATGGGGTATTGATACAGCTAGTAAATATAATTTTTAAACATCAATCAATGACTTTGTTCGGTAGAAAATCATTTATTAACACGATATTTATGTACAATATGTGTATTGCCAGAGGGGACAATGTTACGCTTCATCTGTACACGTTTTTAATTTATAATTAATTTAAAAGTATGAACTGAATTTAATCTTTCACATATTAACAACTTACGATGTACATATTGTCTAAACGGCTTACAATAATTGCCGGCGCCGCAGTTTCGTGTCCCACGGGTTTACAAAACGGAAGCTCGCTACAATTATTGAAATGCATTATATCGCGTTCAGAGAGCGTTGTCTTGGATGGACGGAGTCTTGATCTCGAGATAACGCGTTGCGGTGGGGATCATTGCCGTGAGATACAAGTCGGCCGATGTGATAGAAATCGATCCGCACGGAAACCGCTTCTCCGCGCGGTTCTCAGCGCGCGGCACTCACTTCGCGGCAAAATCCCTTCAGAACAATAAGCGGCGACGTGCCATAATCTCCTTATGCAAAGGAGTCCTATCGAATATCTTGTACATTAATTTTACTTCGCTATATTTATTTCGCATTATTCAGTAGGAAGTGATTATAAACATATGTACCGGCGTAATTCACGATCCCGCTGCAAACGGCGGGAGCTTTTAATGAAGGACCTCGTACAGGTCCGAAACTAGTCGGGCAATCCCGAAAAACGTACGTGAGTTAAGCCGGTACATATATAATCATATCTATAAACACTCACGAAACATTTATCAGCAGGTAGCATTTAAACGTCGATCGGCGGTCATGAAATCGATTTGCAGTCACTCATAGCAACGGTCGTCGGGAAAAATAATTATTAAATGACATCTCACGTATACTGATGTGAATCAGAGTATTGAGTACGCCCCGCCTCCCCCGCCTCCAACTAGTCGATATCATGTAAATAAGGACTACTTCACTGATAACGTTACCGAGTTAGATTGTAATTACTCGAGTGTACGTCTCGCGCCCATTGTCATTCTAAGCTTATTTGACAAGTCTCCGCTCCAGACACTTACAAAGTTTAGATGTATTTGTTGGACAACTCAATTAACTTTTGTTTCCAAAGCGTTAAATGTTTTGAGAATTTATATCGGTGTAATGTATGAAGTACGATTCTCTAAATATTAAGGACGTCAGTGTTTTCATACACATCCAACATACCTTTGCATACGAGTGGATTCTGAGGAGAAACAATTGCGTAGAATAATCAACGTTTAAAGCTAAATAGGAAAATTTAAATAACGTTTAAATTGATCCTTTACAACTATAAAGACAAACAGTTATTTTAAATATTTTTTAAGTAAATGCATGGGGACAAAAAATTATATTTGCTTTGCGGGCTGAAGTTTCTACAACCGAAATTAATGAGGAAAATACATTTTCAGTGTAATATAGGTACACACACGAGTATGTTATACGCTTATAAGGGAAATATCTGTTATTGATACTTTCCTTATAAACGGAGTAGTATAAACGTACACTGACTGAGGCATCACGAGACCTCCAAAACTATATGACCGATCGGAGTGACATTTGACATACATACTCGCATGTATGTACATATACATATTATACTCCTTTCTGATCGTAGACGTTCGTTAAGACTGGATTTTACGCAAAACTTATGCAAACCAGGTATTTCATATAATCAAATCAATTCTTCAACTCCTCACATCCGACCTTGTTACGATAAAATCCTTGGCATGGTAACCATTGACATAGTAATGGTTGTAACACTAACCGTTGCTCTGGTAACCGTTGTCATGCTAACGGCTGCCCTGCTAACGGCTGCCATGCTAACGGCTGCCATGCTAACAGCTGCCTTGGGAAAAGACGCCATAGAAGCGATTGCTATGGTAACAGTTTCCATAGTAACCGTTGTCATGTCATGCTGCTATTTGTCGTTTACCTACTATTTATTCTCTTCACATTAGAAATGTATAGGAAAATAATTTACTAATTGTAACTAGGTACGTTATTTTTATTGAGCATGGGGTGTATTTAATATATAAGGCAATTGAAATCTCATTAAAAGGTACTGAACAAACACTATAAGATGTACATTATTAATGTACGTCGCCCCGAGCAGCGCAGCGACATTAGGGATGTTACAGAAGGTAGAGTTCATTAAAATGTATCAATCTCCCCTGTCTCGGCTCTATGGGCGACGGACGCCGACTAATTGCGTTTCAACGGCGACTTCCTCGCTGTTGTGACTCAGAAAGCTCCGCAAAGAGACAAACCCTACGCAGTTTTACACGTGCCACTGAAATACTTAATATTCATATTTACTGCTACTACGGATTTTACTTTAGCTGCTAGACACGATTGTTATTCCGTCGCGACTTTGCTGCAAACGGCGGGAGCTCATGAAGAAGGACCTCGTACAGCTCCGAAACTAGTCGAGCCATGCCAAAAAACATAAAGCCGGTAAATATATAATCATGTCTATCACGAAACATTTAATGGTAAAATACGATTGTTAATCTCGTCTTCGCTTCTCTCGGCTATACGATCATACTTCTTAAAGCATTGCTGTCATGGTTATCTTCAAAAATGAGTCAAACAGAAGGACTTAAAGGACAAACAGCAACGACTTAAACATTTCACTTTTGTTAGAAAACTTCACACGCTGTCCTATTTCAACGCTCTCATTGGGATTTAATCAAATTATTTCTATTAAATAAAGATCACACTCTTTCCCTCTTCATATAACTTTACAATACTTAAGTTCAGGGCAAGGATGTACAATCGTTACGATGATATATTTTATGAATAAATTTAAATTATAGATTTGAAATATACGTTTATGTATTTATTTTATATATTATAATTTATTAACCTTCGCAAGTCATTTATTATAAGTAAGAACAAACAAAGTGACATATTATATAGGTATTTGAATAAATAATCCTTCAGAATTATGGCCTGAAAGTATGTACACATGACGAAAACACGAATAACAATTAATTAGCGCCGTGATGCTTAATGTTCTGTCAAGAGTTTTGTAAAATGCAGTAACTATTTCCAGCGCAGAATGAGCCGCGGAGTGAACGACTTCAATTTCATTTTTCCTCATTACAGTTCGTGTCCCGCCGCGGTCGGAGCGGGAACGGCTTGTGAACGACTTGCCGCGCATACGAACTGGTTTCATTTGGGGGAATTCGGAGCGGAATAATGTTTTCCTTGTTATCGATACTTGCACACGATACGGTGCAATTAAAATATGCAGCAAAACTTTGTTCAACTCGCGACGGTTTTCGTGCGACCGAAATTGTAGCACGATATTAGTTAACGTAAATCTATTATTATCTTACCGCACGTACTTATTGCCATACAATTTTATTGGTAGTGCGATTTGATGATAAAAGTATTAAATTTTGGTACAATGTTGTAAAGTATCATTATGATTAACATCATCATCAATCTACTCCTGTCCACTGCTGGTTATAAGCCGCTCCAATAGCAGACTACAGAACTCGATCCTCAGCTCTTCGCATCAACCGCTGCCAGCCACTTTGCGTATATTGTCAACCCACCTAGCTTATAGGCGACCTACGCTTGTCAAGACGCGGTTTCCACTCAATTAAAGTATATGTTTTTATATTGTAAAAATTTACATCCCGCGACGTGGTCATTTTGTCTGAAACTCTGCCTTGGTCTGTGTGCAAACCTAAGATTTTAAAACTCACGTAACAGAATTTACCATGACATGTTCACTTACAATTACAGGAATACAAATTTTGGTTTGTAGCCGCAATATACATAGAAATTAGCGTACATTATGTGTAGTTGAAACTTAAATAAAGAGTCAATGGTCAAGAGAAGCGACTCTTGGTATTTTAAAGAGAATATTCAACTACTTAAATGGGTATAGAACAAGACCTAGTAACGATTCGGTGGGTACCGCAATGGATACGTAGGTGTACTTAATCTCAGTGCAATCTGAAGAGCGGCTAATTGTCCAAATTCCAGCTTTCCTCCGATTAGTAGGTCAGATCTATTGCGTCGGCGTGTGATATTTATTACCTAAAGGCTATGATGTGACGGGGATGGCCACACAGTATGCTGCGTGTTTGTAATATAGTTGCACATTCCTTTATTTGTTAACCCTTTATTGTTTATTTCAGAATAGGCGTACTTGATGGCCAGGAGGCATTTATTTAATTATTTTTAAATAACGTAACGTCACCTCTGTAATCACCGAAGAGGTAGGCAGAGGAGTGTAATACACTGCCACGTTTTACCAGTTACGTTAAAGTCCCATGGAATAGGTGGTGACCCTATTGACATACACTGAGCACAGATCCTGACTTCGAGTCACTACTAGAATTTGTAACGCATTAAAATAAAGAGTACAAGCATACTTAATGCCTAATAACAGTCTATTCTAGGCAACTCTGGGTGATGGGGTGAAAATATAGTGGTGCATATTGTACGGGATCACAGAAGCACCCTCTGGACTTAATAACGTATGCCTTGTTTTTCTTCAACAACTATGTAGCTTTCTTGCATGTAGAGTACTTTCTAGTCGTATTTAAATTGTACTCTGTGCGTGGGTTGTACTGTCTACTTAAATTGTACTCTGTACTTAGATTGTACTCTGTACTTAGATTGTACTCTGTACTTAGATTGTAATCGGTAATTTAGTTATGCTGGTACGGGCGTTATATGTATACGAGATTACGGATAAAAAACTTGTTTTTATTACAGGAAAAGCAGGCCTTTCACATATCACAACACACCATAGCGATGAGCACGTGATGTACTCTCAAGTAATTAAAACCTGACTCGTTAGTGCCTCGCATGTATTCAGACGCGGCTGGTTGCCGCCGCACCCGCCGCGCCTCGTGTCAGTCCACGGCGCTCAATTAGCGGTGCCCACAATTATAACTTGATATATAATAATAACATTCCATATAAAAACCGTTTTTTATTGATCAATTGTATCGGTGATGTTACGCCTACATTTTTCTTAAGGGGTAGGCAGATTAGTGTAGTACACTTTCATGATTCACTCATTATGTTATGCGTTCTTCCATGGAATAAGAGATGAGCCCATTGCCGTATACCGGACACGAACTCAGACTACCTAGTAGCACTTGGTGTTTTAAAATAAAACTGTGAGTATTTTAAGATTAAAGAGAAACACTTTTCCCGACCCGAGGACCAAAAAGGCAATCAAGACAAGTTATAATAATTTAAAAAATATTAATGAAAGACTTGACTGCTATTGCTCGAGTGGTTGCAAGCGCGCTTGTGTATCGAGATGCCATGGGTCCGATTCCCGCGTCGGGCGCTATTTATTAAAAAATAATCAATGAAAAAAATCATACAAGAATATGATTAAAAGTAATTAATTTATAATTAGCAAGCAAATTAATAGAAATACCCACGATGACCCATGTTAGCGCACGGAGCTCATTTAGAAATGAGCGCGGCCACAGTGATGACGTTTTTGGTATTAATGTTATGAACTATAAAGTTTCAAACATTTTCTATACCTATAACAATTGAATCGGCAACAATTTAAAAGTGTCGCCAAAAACATCTTTTTATAATATTTTTTATAAGCTTAATCTGTGCCGTCATAGTTATGGTTTAATACGCCGTGACATTATTTAGAAGGAATATGAATTTGATATAAAGGAATTTAACAATTTCATAATTTTCGTCAGCTTGTCTCAATCTTCTGCTGGACATAGGTTTTAATAGGAGAAAATTATGCCCATAATTCCCATGCTAGGCGTGTAATTTACCCATTGCTAACAACAAAATAAAATCGAACGAATTCTCTGCCATATCGCGTGAGCTCAAAAGAAATAACGGTGCGGCAGAAATTATAACAAATGAAACAATAAATGGAACTTTTGAATTGTTTTCACGCCACTACTACATACTTGTCCATAACGACCATATAAGGCCGATTGCTTTCTTAAACTTATCCCATTTGTACCCGACGAGGCGGATTGAACTTCTTTATTGCATCAAAGTTGCTAGTGAGAATGGCTATTTCCATTTCTATCGAGTTAGTGATCTTATAGATTTATAGTACCTACATATATTTTCTTGGACAGCCAAGGAGTGGAATAGCAGACCTGCGTTTGTGTTTCCCGAGAAGTGGTACCTAGGACTTTTTAAAGTGTGAATAGGTACTTGCTGGGCACGCATGCTGTATCATATCTTCGGTTTCCATCAGGTGACACTGGCCAAATAGAAACATCTCATACTTTAAGAAACATCTCATACTTTACTACGTAAAATATCAGTCCTGTATCATAAACGAATCGTCATAGAACTTAAAGTGGGAAGTGGGACTGCAAAAATTTGCCGCGGCAACGAAAGGAAAATGTCAAATAGTTCAACAGCGGCGTAGCGGAAATAAAGCATTAGGATTATTTTATGTCAGCATATTTTTACAAGGGACGACGTGACCACAGGACATGTTTGAAATACATATTACGGTTTCGACACTCAGCCCCGTACGGCTCGACACAAGCGCGGATCGGTCTCTGTAGAGGTCCATATTAACATAGTGAGGAACGCATTTACATTATCATCCCGATTTCGTGCTCGGAAGGCACTTAAGCACTTAATGGATCTCCGCTCCCCGTAATTTACCGGGACGCTGAATTGAATAAAATCGTAAATCTCAACACCAACCGACCGAAGATGCTATTATTAAGAATGATTCGCAATTATACGTCTCTTAATTCGCAAGGCTTATTGTTTCACACCGCAAATTAATTTTCACACTTAATCCAAATGAAAGCGATATACCAGCATCTGAACACAATACCTAATACATTTTAATGAACTGGCATTTTGTACGTAATTCTGAAACTGCGTAAGGAGTAATTAATGGGAGCCTTTTATGAGAAATTAGACGTATTTAGGTTATGAACGCGCGATTCATTGTGCGCCTGTGCTCGCTCTGAATGAGCAGTTGTTATTCGGCTGGTGGAAATGGAATGGAGTGGAATATTGTGCACATCTCACTATATCACATACTAGATACTCGCGTTTACATAAAAAAATTTGTACCCAGGAGAAACATTAACAGCTTAGCGGTTTAACCTAAGCTTTTTGAAAACAAAAAAAAATCTTTTTTAATATATTTTTTGAAACTTGATAGCAAATATTGTGGTAGAGTCAATTATTCTTATTAAATTACAAGCGATTTAAAATTGATATGATTTTAAAAGGAACAATATGTTAACGAATGCGCCATTATCGGTCGCTTGTCTTTGACGCCATAATTGTCAAATGTTTTCACAGTAGTAACCGCCAATAGCTTCTACATAATTTTTATTATTTAAAAACATCAGAAATTTAGTCCCGAAAAAACGTTAAATTGAATGTGAATAATATATCGAGTGTGGACGTAGATATGTACATATGTATTATGTTCACCATTTTTTTAAACAGACATATTCTATTTCATTCCGCTAAATTTCGAAGTGGTAAAACATCTAGGTGACTTTTTTTTAACAATCATTAATGTAAGGAAAAAATTCAAAGCAAAATTATTGAAATTATTTAATTTGTTTATTTCGATGGTAATACAGAATGTCTATGAATCTTTGTTCTTGTATGAAAGCATATCAAGCACATTCTATAGTATCTGTTATTATTGATGTCGTAATTATATTCATATTTATTAGTATTATAACACCATCATGGTTAGTTCCTTACGTGGTAGGTAGGTATTGATTCGAATCTTCATTAGTATATTACAAGGGATTCGATTATTTTGTATATAGAGGTTTCTAGTAAAGATGGTATTCTGAGATAGCTACATTCTATGCATTTAGATGCCGTCGTGGTGCAAGTACATTCGCAGTAGTTTCAGGTAAATATTCTCGACAACACTTTAGTTTAAACACACTCCCCAGCGAGTGCCGCGACATAAATAAAACGAACTGCCGTCAGGGGTTTTAATTTTAAAAGTTATCGTTCCGCATTTTAAACGATAATATTAGTGTCATGCGAACATTATTATACTGAGAGCATTAATCTTATATTTTATTTTGGAACCCAACATTTACAGTGTTGGTATATTTTTCTTTGTTTCGCGTACAAATATAATTCGTGGGTGTTTGTTTATGATTGCCATTTTTTTCTTTACATCTTTTGTTTAATCTTTTGGATCTTACTCATTCTATATTCATATTAGGAACATGTTCACAATGAGTTTTCTACATATTGTTAGGAACGAGTGTACTCTGAGTTTACTTAGGCCGAGTTGTGGGAATGTCAGGCAAAAGAGACATTCCCTACGTCCTTGTTACAACATTTTCTTCATCTCATTGCTGGATACGATAACTGTAACAGCCAGGACCGACTCTTACTGTGTACGTACAAAGCATGCCAAGTCCTTAAGGTCTTGAAACAAAGCCTTAAGCACCGACCACATACATACATTTCTCTAAACAAAGTTAAGATCGTTAAGATACCAAGTTAACGTTTTAATGTTTTAACGTTTTCATTGAATTACACTGCCGTTAAGATATTGCCATAATGTACAATTTTCGTAATTATATGCTTTTAATAATAGAGTAATAACTAGAGATTCACATACATACCATCACGCTTGTAATCACCGAAGGGGTAGGCAGAGGAATGTAGTACACTCCCACGTTTCACCAGATACGTTTAAGTCCTATGGAATAAGCGGTGAGCCTATTGCCATACGCCGGACAGAGATCTAGACTTCGAGGCACTACTAGAAATTCCAGATCTAGAGCCCAGAACCCAGAACCTCCCGATCGACAGTCGCACCTGCAGCCACACGACCAACGAAAAGGTCAAAATAGTTTAGATAAAATTGAAATATCTGTTTTCTTGCAACTACGATGTCTGAAAAGTTGTTTAAAGTTGTTGATAAAGCCAATCCTTGTTCTTTTGTTGCATTATTTTTATCGTACGAAGTTTGCATTAGTGCTTTAATATACATACATATATAGTATATATTATTGTATGAAGGCTCAGCAGTCCTCACACTCTTATCAAATAATATCAGTCTGAATAAAAGGTTTATGAGGAATCACGCAATCAAGCTCAGTGTATGTAACCAAAGGAGTTGCATCGCTCTTGGATTGCAATTGTAGCAATTAGGCTTAGATGAAGCATCCTCGTTCAAGGATCTTGGCGTACGTACCTGACAAGCCTAATTTCTATCGACACAGTTCCCGACATATAAACCTAATATATGTGTATATTCTATACATATATGTATATATACTATAAACATATTATATGTTCTTGGTACACTCGATAAAGAGGCCATAAAAGTGCCGTAAACTAAAATATTGCAAATTTGACTACCTCGTTCATGGAGTGGTTGCAAGCGGAACTGCTGGTCACGAGATTTTCGATTTGATCTCCGGTTCGTGTACTGTTGGGTCTTTCTACCTTAGATTTTCTAGTAGAAATTTCTGGAAGTGGCGCGAAGTCTGGATCTGTACCCGGTGTACGGTAATAGGTTCACCACCTATCCCATTGTGTGACGTAAACGTAACTTGTGGGAATGTACTACACTCCCGTACCTACCCCCTCGGGGATTACAGGTCTGAAGCTATGTTTTTAATACACTTCTATTATGCTCTTAATGCATATGAAACGCATACTTTGTAAAACGCTACAAAGGGATAAACGAGAGGCGAGTGGACTGAGTGCATTTCGGCGTCTATCGCTTTTAACTTAATGCGAGCTCCTCGAGCCTAATGTATTTTTCATTCCACTACGGTTGAAGATATTAAAAACACTTCACGTGCTTGAAATAAACGTATATATTTAATAAATGTGATTGTTAAAATATATTTATAAAATTAATTTAATAAGACTCTCTCGTAGAGTGGTTGCAAGCGGTTAGATTTTCAGTCCGGAAATATCAAGTAGTGGCTCGGAACCTGGATCTGTGCCCGTTGCATGGCAATAGGCTCACCATCTGTTCCATAGTCTGACGTATAGGTAACTGGTGAAACGTGGGGTGTACTACACCCCTCTAGCTACCCCTTCGGGGATTACAGGCGTCATGTTACATTTTTAAATCGTTGTATTCAATAATACATACAAAAAAAACTGTGTACACAAAATGTACATTTTTCTTTCTTGTATCAGTAAAGAGTTCAAGGGTTAGGATACATATCTCGTTGTATACGAGTAGGTATGGTAAGTCCCGCGGGTGAGGACTTATCACTCTATACCTAGGTATAAAGCGTGGCGCGCGACATCTCAAAGCACGGACAGACTGTGATCGTGTAACTGTGCATGCTGTACAGGCGACTCTCTATTATTTCATATACAATTAAATGTAAGCATTTTCTATATTTCGTGAACAATTTATTGAATGTTATGATCATAAGTAGATTATTGTGGCATATTTTAATGTATTTCTTAAGCATGAATATTAAACTAGCCGAACTTAAGAGGGAGGATTATTCAAGATAAATCGAATTTTATTATAAAGTATACAGTAATATACGGGGCACTGGTTTGAACATTGTGGTTAGAGTCCTGCTTGAAGATTTTATTTTCAACTGAATGCTTCTTTAAATATAAATATTTTGCATAGGTAATGATTACAGTATAAATGTAATTAACGCCATATTGTTAATATATTTTATAACATAATTATTTAAATATTTACATAGTTTCAGGAAAAATGAGACTTTACGCGGTAGTCTTGGGAACGCTGGTGGCTTGCACCATGTCTCTTGCTGTGCCGTATGAACCACTGTCTAGAGCACCGACAGAAGACTTGGAACCCAGAACTCTCGGATCACATGACGCCATCCAGCCTATCCAACCAACGCGGCATAAGAGAACTCTTCCATTAGGTAAGATGTAAAACATCATTATTATCAAAAAAAAAAAATCAACAAAAAGGGTAATTAAGTAAATAGTTGCGAGATTTATGTTTATAACTGTAAGGTGTCATTAATGAATAAATATTGTGTTTCCGAATTTACACAAGGAAAATTCAATAAAAGCCAATATGTAATAATAACAATATTAAATTAAAATTCATTCATCTTTAACATTTGTTTATAAAAGTAGACTGTTTACGTCACTGTGCTGATATTATACTTGGACCCACCAACGCAGTGTGAGTGCGCATTGTCAGACTAAACATGTTTTTGTTAGTAGATAATATTTAAATGTCAAGAAGCACGTCAGATCTGTAAGGAGATATTCGCCACTCATTGCTCTCTGGATATCGCGTATGCTACTCGGCGTGACGTTCAAATAATAATAATTCATCATGTAGATATCATGAATTTAATTTATGTACAGGATGCGTCTTCTTTTTTATTATTGATGTAAATAGTTTCTTATCTATGTGTATGTACACATATTTTTTGGTCATTTGCATATTCAGCATCCAAAAGACAGTTATAGTGTGTTTAAATCATAGTGAGCACCTCTTCAAGAAAATTTTTTTATTTAAAGATTAAGTATAACTAGCCATTAGGTTAAGGAATATATCGTGAAGTAATCTGCAGTTCTTAAAGTTATGTAATGTTTTTCCTTATATATATTAATTATGTAATATCTTAATTAGAACTTGTTAAAATTTTTATGTGCTGGTCTGGTGGGAGCAGATGATCTAGCAGGTGACGTCGGTGCCAAGATCGGTTTCATCGCCGGATCATTATTGGACGGTGTGCTCGGCCACGGCAGGAGATTCGGCGGCCACGGCTACGACGGCGGGTACGGCTTGTATGACGGGGTATATGTCGGCGGGTACGGCGGCGGGTATGGCCCCGGATACGGCGCCCCGAATGGCGGCGGGTACGGCCCCGGATATGGCGTTGGGAATGGCGGCAGATACGGCTGCGAGTACGGCAGCGGATACGGCTGCGGATACAGCGGCGTAAATAACGGCAGGCGCAACGGCGAATACAGCAGCGTGAATGACGGCGAGTACGGCAGCGGAAATGGCGGCGGTTACGAAAGCGGGAATGACGGCGGATACGGCGGCGGAAATAGCGGCGGTTACGGCGGCGGGAATGGCGGCGGTTACGGCTTCGGATACAGGTATTTTCAGACTTTTTATAGTTATAGTATCTAATAAAAATTTACATGCAAATGCATGTATATTGGCATATATGTACGTATATATGCATATAAAGTGTATGTACAGGCTACTCCAGTGCACAAAATATTTTTTTTCTAATTTGTATGACGGCATGACAAAACAGAAATAGAAAAAGGAAATACATATTCGCTACCTTTGTTCTGAAAGCAACTGCATTTGCTCAGTTACGTTGTGAAACTTTAAAGTTACTATACAACGTTACAATTACCTGAAATCGAAATGAAAAGTTGATGACTTGTGAAACAAGGTTACCTTGCTGATGCGTTAAATGAACTGAGACCGGTATTTAATATTAGTTTTGAGCAATAAAATAAATTTATTATTCAATACGTACAGCTGATCATGTATCAAGTAAATCAACTATAAAACCACAAATGATGCGTCGATCTGTTATCGAACGAGTTTTAACATGCAGGAGAAATTTAGTTTTTAAAATTCTCATTATAAGTACTATATTATAAGCAATAATGAGATAAATATATAAATAAAATGTTTATTTCCTAAATTTTAAATCATGATAGCAACGGTAACACAAAAATCTATTCTATTGATATTTGTTTCCAACTCCAAATAGGACAAGTCCTATATACGAGTAGGTGAGTAATTGCTCGCCCTATAAATTGCGATGCATAACACGTGTACTATTGTACATATATGATTTTGCTCATCACTCATTGAACAACGAGAAATATATACACAGTTTCCTATATTTTAACAGAAACCAGATCACTCGACACAATTTGCCTAACATTATCATAAATTTGCCGCCAATAAACACGTTACACAGCAAATTCTATAACATTGCAAAATTCCAGATAACACAGCTCGGATTTGACCCAACAATTAAAGTAACTTTTTAAATACGAATATGTTTTTATCGTGCTTCCTTAAAATATATCAGTATGATAGCTATGTATCTGTTACCACATTTGTAAATTGATGTTAAGTATGATATTTAATATAAATATAACAATGTATTTCTATAAATTAATGTCCTATACAATTAATTACATGGAACGCTAAATACAAAAGAAGACAGCGGAGAGCTGCTGGATTCGGAAGATCCAGGATCGGACATGGCGTCGGCAATTAAGGGAGGCCTATGTCAAGCAGTGGACATCTAAAGGCTGATGATGCTGAATGCCAAAATGGTAATCATTATTACAATTTTATCGTTCTAGTATTTAATACGGGTATC
>DWME01000837.1:0-29242 GCA_018244795.1 Parelbella ahira ahira
CCACAATCCGAATCCAATTAAGGTCAGGGAACAGATATGTATCAACCAATACATCTACATTCATTCTAATCAATGTCTCACAAGCTTTCACCTGCTAGTCAAAGGCCTTTAAATGGGTTTTCCTTTTAGTAAAAATGTGCGTCTCTTAATATTTTACTCTTCGACGTCTTCACTCTTATGTGTAAACATTTTTCTCTTTTCATTATATTTAAATTATATATGGTTATCATTAATATTGTTTTGGTTATTTGTACAGATTTCAATGTAATGTCCTCGTGTAGTCTATGGACATTTATCAGTAAAATTCTGAAAATTCGTTAGTAACATCAGTTGTGAAACTGTTACTACGAAGACTTTCGTAAGTAGGTAAGTCTTCGTTTGATTTAAAAATCAATTAACCCTAAGTAGTGGACATTTTGATAAGTAACTTCTTTATAAGAATATTTTGTTCGAATTTAAATTTATATGAAACGAACGCCATATTAATGATGTTTTAGATTTTGAATCCCTGGATGGCAATAAAAAACGCCGGTTTGCGAGTGAAAGTCGGAGGACCCTTTTGAGAAACTGGTTGTCGTGGGTTGTAGCAGTGAAAATTACTACCGCGTTCTCGATCCAAAATGTTTGGGTTCTTTTAACACTTTCGACGACCTTTGGTGGTATAATTTATGCATTATACAATACTTGCATATTTTATTTGGGCGTTGGGATACTTTCGTGTCAAATCGAATGTCATTGAATTTGCACATCGTGGTTTTTTTTATTTTTTATTGGAACGAATCAAAATGTGACTTGTTTGGACAAACTGTATGCAGTTCTGTTATTTTGAGGATTAAATATGGGCTTAGGGCAGTTGATTTCGTATAAATTTCTTATTTTAGAATTAGCGCATGAATAGATTTGAGGTGTAAAGTCAACTTCACAGGCTATTACTTGGAGGCAAATAAAGGTGGGACTAAGCGCCAGAAAATATAGAGCAACACATTTTTATCAGCATCACAAGCCTGCATTGGTTCACTATTGAACGTGACCCTCTCTCAATTCGCGGTCGCGCGGCGACCTCTGTCTTTGGCTCTTCTTATTTAGTTCCATCTTGCTTTTCCCTATGTGGCATAATCACTTTAAAAGTCTTTTACGTCACTCGCCGTCCAACTTTTGGTAGAGGAAGGCAGCCCTTCGTCGTTTTGACTTGCTGGCCCTTAAAGCTGTCTGTGACGGTGAGATTCTTTCACGTCACGTCTATCATTTTGAATCTTAATTCTAATGACACACTACCCATAGCTCTTACCAATCAAACTAAAAGACTTGAGAATTTTCGAACTAAGCCCACTCGTCCATGCCTCGGCTTTGTACATGATAAGTAACGTGAATATGTGAAAAAGTTTTCCAAAAATCGTCCAAAAATTTTCCAAAAAAGTTGTCCAAAAATTTTCCAAAAATTCTGTATTTGGATTTTCTCTCGATGCTGTTGTTTCCAATGTGCAAAATTCGCCTAAGATAGCAAAATAGTGAACAAGTTCGACATTATCACAGTTAGTTGACCCTGGAATAAGATGTGAGTTTAAAATCGTAGCTTTGTCCAAATTAATTTCCAATTCCACCTGCAAGGCTTATTTAAGACATTTTCCATAGTTCCTGTAAGAATTTCACAATAAAAGCAATAAGATTAGCGACCCGCAGTTGACAAACAGTGTCTCCGCCTAGGCACTTGCCCCGTCATTCTCAGCCTAGCAGATTTTAGATATTTTTTATGGATTGGTCGGATTCTTGCATATTTAATTAGTTTCTTTCATATTTCTTTTATCTACATCAATAATATCTTCAGATATTGTAATATGGAAATTGAAGAGTTAAGCCCTAAAAATACTATATATCTACTAATAAATATCCATTGCTATGAAGCTATCTACTCGTGAAAATGAAATAAACGAATAATAACAATCCGTGTCTATGGAATTTATGCAACTTTCACTGTCGGCCGACGGATCAGCCGTTAAAATAAAAATAAAAATTATTTTGTCATGATTCATCAAAATAAACCATAGTGGATTAAAAACGTTGAAATAATTAATTAATTATTTATATATTTTTATTTACAGCTTAAGATAAGCATATTGACAGCTTCAGTCTTCATTAGATTAATATTCCCGTGATATCCACACCTGTCAAATTGATGAGTGATGTTATTATAGAAGTTACAAGAAGAATAGCAAAACAGCGACCCAATAAATGTCATGTTTTCTCAATCCAAATTCGACGATTGGTACATATCTCTGAAGTGTATTTGATAAGATTTTTGATAACACTAACAGAGAAGGACTTTCTAGGCCGTTCTAGAAATGATCTAGTTCTAGCCTCGTCTAGAGTTTAGTAGATATCTAGTATTAGTTGCAGGGCTTTACAAGAGACGCTAGTGAGAACCGTATTTCAAGTAAGTCAGGACAGACGGTCTAAGAATATTAATACATAGAAACGGCCGACCTAGATCCACCTGCATTCATATGTTATTTTTATTTACGAGTGTTAGGCCAGGTCCATAGAGACTCTCTGTCTGAATCACTCATTAATCCGGTGCCGTCTTTGGAGGAGATCTCTAATCCCATTTAAATTCAAGAACCTATATCCTGCCGAATAAAGAAAACCACAAATACCGCACCTAATTAATTAAGCATGGTTGGAACCAAAATAATTAATGCTTATTTTGGTTCCAACCATGCTCTTTATTGTTTAAAATTCAGCGAAACGACAGTAAATAGCTGTAGAGTTATGTTTCTGAAAGAGAGTTCCAGGCAAAGCACCATGTCACGTTTTTTTGCTAAAGGGGGCTTAATAAATAATTAATGCACTTAGTGATTAAGTGATATAGTACCTATAGCCCAAATGCAAATGAAGTGTCCAGGTCGAGTCTCAACTGGTTCCGGTCTGCTTATAAGTATGAGGTATGACTTAGTGATTTAGTTCCGTCATTCCGGAGTTGACAAGCAAGATATTCCACAAAGTAAGGGCAATGTTAGGTAAAATTGTCCCGAGACAGATCGTTTGGGTCGTATTAGTTGTAGTTCCTGTGAAATCCTTTAAAGAATCACACTATAAGCTAACCTTATACTTATACTATAATCGTGATACTCTACACAACCCTACCCTACCCCATAGTCACACCCAATAGACTTGCTTCGATGTCCCGGGATTTTAATCGGTTAGTGCTATGACACTAAAATGTGTCAGAATCTTGTTTTTCCCTGATATTTAAAAAAGAGACAAATAGATTTTTAAAAATATCCATTGTAGACTCACAAAGGTAGAGTTAGGCATATCTAGGTACACCTAGGCATACTTCGATCAAATCGGACACGTCCTAAAAGAAAGCCAGGTCAGGAGCCCCTTCAATATACGAGCAAATATGATGATTATAATCAATGTTGAATTTTGCTATAACCGTAGCTATGGAAATCCTTAGTTTCTGTCTATCCTTACGAGAAATGGACGTGATATGTTTATAGATATGCTCACTATTAACTAATTCTGTAAGGATGTCAGAAACTCCTTAGACGCGGTAAGTAGCCATCAGGCCGCAAGTAGATATTTTAGAGAGTTAAAATAAAACAAAAAAAATTAGAACCAGAATAAAATCCACCGTAACTGGAACACTATAATAAGTAACTGAGCATTAGACAAATAAATTAAATGTTCACTTAGATATATAACGAACGAATAATGTTTAAGAATTAGCACTTACGCAAGAAATAGAGCGAACATTTACAGCAAATTGTAACGAAAAAATAAAAAAAAGTATACCACAATCCAACAGCAACACCCGCCAAAGAGTCACAGTCCACGGAATAAACAGCGATCGTACAGTTTGTTTGGGAACGTGGGCCACTTCCTCGGTACAAACACATGCGCAGCGCGAAGCACCAACCGGCTCACTAAGAAACGTCGGTGAATGGAGCCGTGGACAGTCTCTTTCGCGTGTCTCGTACTATCTAGTGATGTGTGGAGATTTTATCGATATTGTTGATTTATTTATTAGCATAAACAACAAAACTTACTTCTACATTTTAGTTGCGCATGTTACGCACACCGCAGCGCGGTGATGTCACGGTCGTCTAAACATTCTGGAGTTTGGTTGTCTTCATTTTATTATTTAACATCTGAATTAAATCCAGTTAAAAACACAACTGCAATGGCTAACTGTCAACAGATGCGCTTTGCTTAAGGGGCTGTGCTGTGACGTCTGCTGCCCGCCATGACAGATCATGTGTTTCGGCGGTAATTTAAAAAATGACAATTTAAAAAGTGCAATTAAATTTAAAATACGATTATATATTTACTTAAATATTTTTTTATCTATCAACAAATACATCTCTACCAATTAAAATAGATTTCTGAAAGCTGTTTACATCTGTATTGGTCCTTCAAATTCGTTAATGCTGTGTTTCTTGTTAACTTTATAGATCGCTTTTCTTGTAGTTATAGTTATTTAATTTTCACACCTAAAACAGTAAGGAACATATTTTTATGAGACCTTTTAATTACAAGGTTCACTATGAATAACGAGTTCTTTTAAATGTTTACATAATGTTTTCTTCTTCTCTGCTGGATCACGGGCCTCCTCTTAAAATGAAAGGGGGGGAAATGTGACGCCATAGTCTGTTACGCTGGCCAAGACGGGTTGGCAATCTTCACACGCATTAGAGATTTTTCACGTAAACTCTCATTTTTTTTCACGATATTTTCTTTCACCGTTAAAACAAGTGACATTTAATCTTAAATTTTCTTATCAACAGCTATAAAAATATTTTCTTCAGTAGACATTGAAAGAGCAGAGTTGTCTTTCTACTTTTGTAATATAAATTCATATAAGTGGCGGTCGGTCACGTTTGTTCTAAGCCCCACAAAAACGCTAGATGTGCGTAAAATTAAAACTGCATGATTTTTGTTATTGATTTATAATAAAATAATTAATATAATAATAATTATTATAATAAGCTAAACCTTAATGGTTCACTGAACTGAACTTTAATGCCGACGGCGACCAATTAAAATAAGGGGCGGGAGGATTTACTAAATTAAAAAATCTTAAATAAGATATTATTTAAAATACAATAAATTGTATTTTCTGTGACAAAAAAAACCAACTTATTCAATAAGTGGGATTTAAGGATATTGACGTGCTAAATCGTATCGATATCGATAAATTTGTTAACAGACAACACTACAAGCAATGCCAAACTGCGCTTAAGTCGAGAGCAAAGTAAAGGAAGATCTGGGTCTTTGACCGTAAGCGGTTTTTCGTACACTGATGTGTTAACGGCGATTTAACTAATGGTTTAATAGTAATAACAAATTATATTTATTCATAGGCAGAATTTACTGGCCGCTTAATACAGTCGATAATGAGAGGTATTAAAACAAATATACTATAAAAGTTTTATTGAAAAAGTATGAAGGATTACAAAACTGCGTCGGCCAGTTGAAAGTATAATAAGTTTGTAACAACAGTCTTTGTAATAATAGGCTTCGTAAATAATTTAGTCGATTTGATAGCAAAATATAACCATTGGTATGTCAGTGAAATCTCACGTACACCTATATTTAAAAATACAAAATGTATTATAAATACATATATAATCGTAAATATAATTATTATTAGTTCATTCATAAGAGTGATGAATGAAGAAAACTCACGACACTGTTAAAGATCCAGCGCGACTATGATAATACGACTATGATGAACTCTAGCTAAAGTTATAATTTTATTAAAGTAAACGTAACATCATACCTGTAAACCTCGAAAGGGTAGGCAGAGGAATGTAGATTCCGAGCGACTACCAGACATTTCTACTGGAGAGTTTAAATTACAAAAATCCAATAATACCCGACCCAGGAATCGAATGCAGGACCTTTTGATTAGCACGAATTCGACCAATGAGGTAAATCGATCGACTCAGCATAAACATGAATTTAATCATTACATGAAAACATAATATAAATAGAACTGAGATAATGACGTATTTTAAATGTTAAATTAGCCCAATTCTGTAAGTAAAAAAAAAAATGTGATGATCAACACCGTTCGAGATGGTGCAACTGGGCTTTAACAGAGCTGTTCTAACATCGGCTTAACTATCGGTTTAGAGTGATCATAGCGTCCTAAGACGTCCTTGAGGTTATAAATTGGACTGTTACATTGATCATAATTATGCTTAGTCAGTTTTCGTTTAATGAGACATTTTTATTTGTTTTCATAATTTTTATTTTTATAATTAATTATTAAACAATATATTATATTTTTATAGTGTTTTTAATTTCCCACTTTGAAATCAAATATTGTCGTCAAGAAAATGTAAGTTATATTGATATAATGTAAGAATTCTAAGAAGCTATTCTGTTTATTTTCCGAGATATTATGTCCGGCCTGTGGGTGCGTGTTAAATAAATTTTTGTTTTATTAAATATTTAAATGTTAAATTTTCAATTAAAATGTTCTAAATATTTAAATATTTATTAAATATTTAGAACATTTTAATTGATTACAGTCCATGACGCGGCTTTGGGAAGTGCTTATATTTAGATATAATTACGTTTGGAAATACTTCAGCCGATCCATGGGTATAAAAAACAATAGAAAAAATATTCACTTTTTTTAATAACTTCCATAATTTTCAGTCAAAATTATCATATATTGAACATCAATTATACATTTTTGCGTTTGAATGAGTACGTCGAAGGGCAAACACTGCATCAGAATCAAGCGACGTTTGCAAAATACATCATAAGTGAAAAAAAAATTATGTAGCACAAACATTAAAAAAATATACATTTTAATCTATACAATATGAATTACCGAGATGCATTTTCAGGCTCGAGGTAGGATAGCTTAAATATTTATATACGTATTTTCATTTACATAATGTATGTATTTACTAGACCGCGAAAATATTGGGAAATTTTAGAGACGAACAGCAGGGTTATCGGTTTTTTAGATCATATTTTAAATTATTATTAAGAAAACAAGCTATTTTTAAAAGTAATATTTAATGCAAGAGTCGATAAAACATAACTTGTTTGCATTAACATTGACCTTCAGTTCAGTTGAGGAATAGGTTGAGTAAATTGGATGTCAGAGAAAATAAAATATTTAAATTTTTAATGGCAAAAAATGTTTACTTAATTACAGAAGTAAAGTGAATTAAGTTTGTTGTCTGTCGTTCACGAAATATGGAACAAAAGAATATTCCGATACCGGGAATCGAACCCGAGCCTCCTGGGTGAGAGCCAGGTATCCTAGCCACTAGACCATATCGGATATAACAGAATTGTTAAAAACACTTAACATAATCGACTTGTCATTGGCCATGGAATTTTCTTTAATTTGTTTTTTATAACGTAAATGTATATTCTATAACGTATGTACAATAAATTGTTAAGTTTATAGTATGAGTCACTCATACTCTCAATATGCATACACTACACGATAATGTAATGAGTTCTATAAGAGCCCATTAGGTTATTTATAACGAACAGCAAGGTCCGGCCACGTGTTGCACGTTTTTAAAAAATTCCCTCAGTTTTTACAACATAATTGTATCTTTATAATAATCTCTCTTGCTGTCATGTTGCTGTAATCTTACATTATTAACAACTACCTAACATCACGCCTGTAATCCCCGAAGGGGTAGGCAGAGGAGTGTAGTACACTTCCACGTTTCACCAGTTACGTTTACGTCCCATGGAATAATAGGTGGTGAGCCTGTTGCCATACATCGGGCACTTATTATTAACATCTATACAACGTAATTACATATAACCACATGTTAAGGAGGATCCAATGTATATGTAAGTAAACATAACCTTATAGCACATGTGCTTGTGCTACCTTAGAATACTTTTACACATGTTTTCAAATATATATAAATATATATATAAATACATACAAGCACATACGAGTATGTAAGTGTTTAAACAAGAATACATACATATACTTGTTAGGCTATTACAGTTCTTAATGCGATAGTACCACGCTCCAATTCCACTTATGATAGTTATACATACTCGCAGAACTCATACGTTATCCATGTTCGTACCTCGTGCCTCGTAGCGTGTAATCTAAACAATTTTTTGCCACTGTTGTGCCCATTTCAATATTACAGTGTCAAGTGAAAAGATTTCTTTGGAAGACGAGATTTCACAGAGATGACCCGAAATAAAATCATTACCACAACAATTACGTAAAGATGAAACAGCCTGCCAGCGTGGCTAATGGCGTAACGAACCGGCGCTGCCTCCGATAGCTGCTCGCGTATTAAGATGTTCGAACGAAATCGAAATTAGTTCGCTGCGGAATGAGCTGGTTGTAAATACTATCTATGTACTACTAAACACGTAGTGCAGAGCGGCTTTCAGCTGGTGAAGTGACGTTTTATACGGTGGCTGGCAGCTGAAGACCGGGCTCAGAGGAGCTGAAGGCCGTGCTATTGGAAAGGCCTAGGTCCAACAGTTCTACATACATAGCTTAAAAAAACTGAATAGAAAACCTCTGTTGCTCTTTAGAAATGTGGCAGTTGTTGGCGCTCGGTAGCAGAAACCAATGTCTTTTGGCTTTCGCATTCTACTATTGCAATTAACTTAATAACCAGTAGCATTAGTGAGCAACTGTTTCAATAAAAATGATATTCAGCCTCTTCCGGCATTACGGCAATACGCGAGGCTAGTTAATTATTTGTATACTATATTTTAAGGAGTGTTAGTATCTTATGAAACAATAATAATTCCATAATTTTGAAGCCTATTAAAGAATTTTTAATTAAAAATTGTTTAATTCGTTAACGGTATCATAATCTGCATAATTACTCTAAATGTTTCCACATGTAGGATTGTTCGACGTATTGTAAATGTTTTAATTCAAGGTTAATATTTGATTGAAACAAATTTTGTAGACTTTAAAACGTGAACATAATTTGATCGGATGTCCTCTATAAATCTGTTTTTTTTTGTGTCCTATTTACACTGCTTCCTCTCTTATATGGTATTAGTTAATTTAGAAACGTCTTTCATCAGTGAACATCTCTTGGTCATTTAACATAATTATGAAACAGTGAGCGTATATTTTCATTTGTTTGTACCATTGATTGATTTTTTTTGTCACTACGTTTATAAATACTTTGCGGTTAATGTTTCCCGATTGTTCTTTTGTCAACGGTTGGTTATACGATTCGTGTCTGAAAAGTCGATTCGCTATATACTTATTTACCTTTAGGCGACAGACATTATTCATGCGATTTTTTGTCATTCATCATCACTCGTTTGCAGACTGCAGACGTTGAAGAACAATTTAGAGAATTCACGCAGCTTAGGTTACCTTACAAAGGCCATCTTCTTAGCGAGAGCAGTAATTTAAAAAAATATTATTGTTAATTTACTGAATATTGAAGTAAACATTATTTTTATACATTGGATAGACATTTACAATCTTGTAAAAGAGCGAACGATGCGAGCGAAGAAAAGAATATAGCCTTTAAGAAACAAGGGGGTAAATCAATCTGAAGAGGTTGTAACCCTGAAATGGCTTCTGGGGCGAATACCTATTAAGGTGGGCAGCCTGAGGTCGCTCAAAACTTCTGTCATTTAGGCGTATCGAAGTACAAATAGCACACGGCTTGAGTATTAAAAAGTATTGTAATTAACTGCAGAACAATGTTTTATATTATAGTAGAACCTCAAAGCGTCTTGTTATCGTGTCTTTACCTACTACCCCACCAATCTCGGCTGGCAGAGACGTAGTAGGTTTGCAGTGTCGCTATAGACGCTTCGCGACTGCGAGCATCGGCCACACTCGCGTGAAACACTTTTAACCTGATTTCCAAAAGCAAAA
The DNA here is from genome assembly GCA_018244795.1 of Parelbella ahira ahira. Lineage (NCBI taxonomy): Eukaryota > Metazoa > Arthropoda > Insecta > Lepidoptera > Hesperiidae > Parelbella > Parelbella ahira. The sequence goes on from DWME01000837.1 coordinate 9,875, forward strand.
ACTGGTTAGGTAACAAAAGAAATTTTGATGTCTTCATTTACGTCATGAGATTTGTTTGTAAATAAATGCTATGGTTTTAGGACTAGTGAGCTATACGGTTGGCTCGTGATTATTCCTACAATTCTCTTGGAGGTCGAGTGCACATACCCATGGGCGGCAGCTGGCACTTGGACTGCTTTATTAATTGTTTAATAATCGCAAAAAAATACAGATTTACATTGTTAATATTGATGGATACAAGTGCCGAGGAGACCACGTGTCACCTATCTAGAACAAATGAGTCAGATACTAGCCGATGCAAGAGTCAGAAGCCTCCGACAAAAATGCGCACGTATGACTGATGTACGTAGAAGAAATACGTCTAATATGTAAGGATAGAGATTTTGGCACTCCGCTCTCTCTACTCTTTGGTATCGAAACTATTATCTTCTCGGCGTTGAAGTTATTTTAAGCTTCAGCACTACCGGCACAGGCCAACAATAGCACTGCCAATTACGAATTACAACTGTGAAGGCCACTAGATCCAAGAGCAGAGAACAATTGACGAAAAAAAAACACAATCGGGGAAAGAAGTTAGCAAAAATGAAAGAGATATTCTCATAGTATTTTGTTACAGTTCAAGAAACCGGGTCACTCTTGTCTGATTATTGTTAGCAGACTCTTACTATTGCCAATCGACAGATGCTGGTAAATATGTATTACCATAACGGAAGCTATGACTTCCTCACTATTAAGTAACAATCAAATTTGATCTAAAACAAGCCCTATTACAAGGTGTTAAGAGACTAAACAATAGCAAGATTACGTTTGCTATGTAACTAAATCTGCCAATACATTGTGCAACTGATTGGCACAAATATTGTCTTTATTGCATGGGTAATAAGACTGGCAGTAGATGCAATATGAAGCCTGTGTGGATAATCGACGGGGCACGGACCGGTGTCTGTCGAATCGCTTCGTCACGATCGTTTTCAAGCTATTACGAGGGGTTTCACGTTTGAAATCTATGCTTGTATCTAGATGTGACAAAAACAAAGTGAGACTGGCGCAATTATCGTAATTAACACTACTGTTACAGTTACAGGTGTTTTTAAGTACTGTATTTATATATTTTTATTTTTAATTTGGAGTTTTATCCTTGTTAGGATATGTCAACCCCATTATGACCATCATACATGTGCAACCCTTAAACTATTTTACAATCACTGCGATGACAAGACGCAAATCTGCAAAATAATCAAGCCGCTTCTGATTTTGGTTTTGATAAAAGTACTCTATTTTTTAGTAGTTGTTTGATTAAAAATAAAAAGCTAAAAGGTGGCCTTCCTACCATGAATAAGGGTTAGACACAGCTGGATTTAAAAGGCCCGGACAGAGAGGAACGGCAGCGATTAGGGGAGGTGTATGTCGAGCAGTGGAGTTCCTAAGACTTATAGATGGTATTAATTGATACTTAAATATACCTAATAGTAAGAAACACGATCGAATTATATCGGTATAACAGTTCCATTTCGTATCTTAAATGAATCAGCTGAATTAACATAAAAAGAGGGAAAATGCATACTCTTGTTTATACAGATGTTTGAAATAACATTCGGATTTGACTTACTGTTAGAGTGGAAAAGAAATAGCTTTTAAAACTAAATAGACTGTCATGTGTTAAAATATATACGTACAATTCTAAATTACAGTTCAATGAAAAAATTGTTAAAGAAGTTCGATTTTCTGTACAATTCAATTATTATTCTTATTATTATTCTTATCGTCACGACAGGTAGCTTACAGAGTGGGAAGAGTATACTGAATGCTAAATATTTCTGTCCTTACAAAACTTATCTATACCGCTCCGACCCTTCTTATCATCCAACTGTTGGAATACGGATCTCCTCTTATTATGAACGGGTTAAGGGTTATTTGCCACGCTGGCCAAACGCGATTTAGCAGACTTCACATGCCTTGGAGAATTTTTATTCATAAGTATATACATAAGTTCAAGAACTTCATCGCACTGCTGCAACTGCTTTCTAACTCACCGTAACAAATCTACAAGTTTATACATAAAAGCCTCTAAAACCTTCAGGTCTCAGGAGTAAACGTAGTGGTACTGAGCTGTGTTATAAGTTATAATACGCACCTCAATTGGCGTCTGATAACGTACAATTAAATACCACAACTGATCAATAGATGGCGTGATTTGGTGTTGAGATTTGTACGGCGAATATACCTTATAGTTAAAGTGCAAATGAACGTTTTTGTTAAGCTATTATTATGTTTTGAATCCTTTGCTTCCTACACGCTATTAATTATGGCTAGTGATTAAATTGATTTGAAAATTGGTTTGGTCAAGAACGGAGTCAATATAAAACTTAAGCTCCTACAGTGTTTATGTTTCATGTAAAACATTATTCTCAGCAATATTGATAACATTAAACCATACACTTTCAGTTATTTCAAATATTATCACAATAAATTTGAATAAAATTTACTAGGTACATTTGTTAAGCGATATGGGTTGATATTTCGTTCAATTAAAAAAACTGTGAATTCCTTGTAACTGTAGCAAGGGAATTCTTGAACCACTTTGCGCCCATTGTTACAGTTACGACAAATGACAAGCGCAATGGTAATAAGAAAACAACGGGAAAATGTTCTGTAATTGTACGCCGGCCGCCCACATCTTGATTTTTTTTCGAAAACCATGGGAAACACGTTGTACATACGGCCTTGTTTGGTATTATTTTGTTTCGGAAATAATACAACAGGCTTACTCAATTACAGTTTGGTTCTAATTCATTAAATTGACGATTGTTTCAGTAGTTAACAAATAATGGAATAGTGATTAAATTTGTACGTGTAAAATGTACTTTAGATGAATTCAAAAGATAAACTCACCCCCATTTCGTAAAGGAGAATGTCTTGCAAACGACTGCGAAAACAATATTATAATGTCTTAAAACAATATAAATGCTTTTGGTTTATTTTCTGAAGCATGGTTTTATAATAGCAACCATGGTTATATATACGTTGCCAAACGCATTGTTTACAATGTTCAGCTCGTAATGGAGATGCCCACGACGAACGCAACGTGTGTCGACAACGCCTTTGTTATGTAAATAACTTAAGAAACGAACGTACCAAATTGAAACGGCCTCCTGAGACTAAGCAACATTACGCATCGTGTGTACCTTAGGAATTTGTAATCACTTGTACTATACAATATCCACACATCTGTATATTGTTTATTATCATTCATGTGGCCTGTCACCTCTTTAAGGATAGAGGTATTGGCCATCCGGTGCTCCCAATTTAAGAGTAAGAGACCCGGCATGATAATAATGATTATTGTTTATATCTATATCTGTGTGTCTGTGTGAAAATGAGTAATTTTCCCGTAATAATATCCTATGTAATATGCTTATAATTCATCACCACACTACATTTCGTTAAAATCGCTTCGTGTGATGAATAATCTGATAATGTCCTGTACATATGTATGTATATTAATGCACGTAGCAATTAGTATTTTCTACATCGTACAATGCAAGTACTATCGTCAGTGCTATATTGTTACTAGTATGTAATGAACGTGTCTTTATACTGAGTAGATTTGGAAATAATACTCAGCTTATCTGATCACATCCGCTTCTACACCAGCCCGAGCAAAGGCCGCGAAGATCGCAATTCCATCTCAGGATGTTAAGGTCAGATGTGTAGTTAGCAGAGAATTTATTCATTATAATATATTATAAAGCTATTATTGTGATAATAGTGACCTAATAGAGCTACTTATGTACCTAAGGTCGCCACATCCGTAGGACCTGCAGCCGTTTAGCGTGATTCACATTTCGTGATTTTCCATCGCTTCTATAGTCAATATTTGCACTACTAAACATGTAGGGTTTGGACTTTAGAGATATCGAAAGAGACTATTTTCCATTGTTACTTAAGAAATGACATTAATAGGTATTCTTTCAATTGGAAATAAAATATCCCGTTACTCTTAACGGGCCAACTGTGTTCGCAATATCTCACAAAACGATTATTATATTGGCATGGCAGACATAACAACTGTCATATTTTGAGATTTTTATTGTTATCTTGACAAATATAGAAGTCTCAGATTTAACTATGTATGTAAGTACATAGAGAATGCAATTAGCTTCACAGAGACTCAGTTGCAAACGGTCAGTAAATATTCGCAGTTGGTAGCACCACTTTCACCATTCACGCGGCCGCGGCCACTTCATTGATGGTCCGTGCCTACTCGCCTTAACGATGATTTACTTCGCTTCCGGGTATGATACTAAACGACATACTATAAGTAATAATGTATGTTATGGTATATGTACCTACATGTTACAATATTTATTTATATAAATGTTTACTGGCATATTATCGTTTAAAAGACTAAGTAGGGGTGGTTAACGAAAGTAATACGACTATAATACATTTATAGCATGTTCAAAGTAGACGAAACCTTTTCTCACTACGGTCCGTTTCTCTCTACACGTTGCCTGCATTGCATCATCTACGTTTAGTCATTGAATCTCTGGTAATACTACCTTCAACCGGTGTAAATGTAATATACACAAAATACACTGCCTGAGCCTCGCCATCCCCTCTACTTAGAATATTATTTATAGTGACACTTAAAAAAAAATTATACTGTTAATAGTTTGTTACACATGTATTTAATCATAAGCTCATATTTTATATTTATTTTATTGGGAGCTTTTGTCGTAAAAGAACACGAATATCCAAATAAATTGCTTGACAATGATAGCATAAATAGAAGGTTAAACGGTATTAGATAAAGAAGGTAGGTACATGGTAAATCGAAATTTTATTATCATTATTACGCAATATTGTAACGGATACAACTACATATTTATAATATATTTATTTATATTCCATATGTTAATGTAATTACGGACGTACGTACAATATTTAGCACTACAGTCACCTATAATTAAATTACAATTAGTGATGTTAACGAGCGCGATGTTTTCGCGTTTATTAATTTAAAATAGAAACACATAGTCTGTTGTTTTCCGAACAATACGTTTTTACTTTTTCGTTGGTCGAGTGATCGCCAGCGCGGCTGCTCATCAGGAAGTCGTGGATTCTATCCTGGTTAGGGCAAAATATTATTATTTTTTTTTTCGGATGGTTCGAACCACCACACTTAAATATGTATATGTATTGGGTTTTTATTCGGTAGTTAAACTGATTGCTCGTTACAGTCTGCGTGAACATGTTGTTTTATCAATACTTTAAAATACAAAAACTTGTTTATTTTTTAATAGTGCTTGTTGTGTCTTACTTTCAGACAACATAAACACACAGATTCAGCACACATCGTTTTGATCTGATTAGGATAGAACTAAGGAAGAATTAACCACAGAGCCAACAGTAAAATTCTAAACAGTAACAAAAATCAGTTTGTCTGATATTAATTAAACTTATATTTAAGTATTTAATTTGTAACGATAATAATTTCTTCACCATTTTACTGTTAATTATAACGGTATCCATTATACATAGATATTAATCACATCGTACATTATCATAAAACAATATTCTATACCTTTCTCTCTTACTTTCTTTTATTTACATAGTTGTTACATATTTAAAAATATGAACGAACCATGAAGCAATGAGAAATGGTAAAACACGTCCAGTAATCGTCATCATTATCATCAACCCTTTCGTCGTTCTACTGTTGGACGTGGCTGTCGTTGCCTAGCGCATCCTAGACTTACTCGATTTACTTTTCTCCTATCCGAACCCTATGACGAGAAAGGCTATACAGAAATTAATAATTACACAGCATGTTACGAGCAATAGGAAAAATACAGCAGGAAAATAGCGCGCAAGCTATTTAACGCGAAAACAAAGCCCATTAATATTAACAAACGTACGACAGTACGAGATGCGGCGAGTGAAAGTGAGTCGAGAGAGTGACCGGCCAGTGTGACGGACAACGATAATCGACCTTCATTATAACTTGCGCAAGTCGGCTAGGCATCTCGCTATGATGACGTAATAGCCAGATTGCGTCGAAGGCGAGAGAGGCAGCAATTGGTGAGCGGTGTTAATTAGCGGAGGGGAAGTGCATTACTCGTAAGTGCCGAGTTGATTTTTGCGGGTTGTACTAAACTGTACATCGTAAATCTAATTCAACCTTCATGTGTAACAGAATGGAATAGAATTTTCCATTTATATTCCTTTATATACTAGCTTGTATGCTCAAACAGATAATTGCTAGTGATTTGTTGTTATGTAAGACATTTGACTGGCAAATGCAATATTAATAGTCAGCGCGTGCTGATTAGTATGATTAAAATTTGTTTATCATTTAAAAACGCTTTCTAATTAACTTAATATCAGATTAGCCAGAGATTAAAATATTTTATTATCAATATAAGAATTTTTTGGTAATGACAATACCATGAATACATATCGTCACGCATATTTCTTATAGTGGCACCCAGAGATTAAGGATTTTCTCTATGTAGGTACAGTCCTCAAAGAAACAGATTTATAAGCCGAATGTAGGATAGAGACAGAAGCGACCTTAGTTTAAAGTAAGTACTTCGACCAAATGTGACACAATCACACACTCGTCTAATAAAGATACCTTTGATTTGGCCTTGTTTAAGGATGACATTCTAAAAGAAGGCCACACTGAGAGTAGCTTTATTAGACCAGTTTGTGTGACGACTGAGACAAAAAGAAGGCACGATAGACTTTGTAGGAGTGCAGGCGATGAAAATTCTGATAAATATTTAACGTAACTTAATAATGTAACATGATATTAGGGAGCTTTTGCGACCTGTACACTATTAAAGATTTCATATTTGCCTTAATAGCGTGCCAATACTTTCCTGGTCTATAGATACGAGTATAACAATTTATTCGATTTGTTACGAAAGCACATAACAATGTCTATTTCAATACAAACATTAATGTCACCTTATTGTTTGTATGTTACTGTTATTTGTCAGGTTGGTGCCACTTTCTGTTATATGTTAGCCATACATTTTTATGTTAGTGTTTGTGTACAAATATTAACAATCAAACTATGAAATAAATAAAATATGAAGTCACGAACGTTAAAAGTTGATTCTAAGCACAACTGTTTCTACACAACTACTATTTATTCTAAAACTATTATTCCTATTTTCCTAATAACTGAAGCGGAAGTTAAATGTAAACAGTTACATTATAAGTATTATAACGCAACTAACAGTTTGTTCAGTGTGATTGCCCGGTAGTTCCGTGGTTAGTGAACCTGAATACCAAGCCGGTTATCGGTTTGATTTCCGCCGAGGCTAAATATTAACGCTACACAGCTATATTCGTTGTTTTTGAATATAGAATTATCTACAAAAAACTAAATAAAATAAAGAATAACAAAAATCAATTTCCTGCAGATTACATGATTAATAATTTTATAAAATTATCTATATGGGTACGGATTTACTTTGTTTATGTCTGCATCTGTCTGTAAAGGCAGTGACCACTTACTTTGTTTATGTGCTTTCATCGGCTGTGAGTTAATTGCACGTTACATCACTGTGTTTAGCTGATTCAACATATTATATCGTTAAAATTACTCAAAACCGCTTTCCTGTTGTATATATTTAAATATTGCATTGTTCATAACTCGGCGCGACGTACTCACTAAGCTACTCCTATACATGGTATGGTATTCTATGGGTAATTGCCGCAGTCATTAGCGCCGTAAGAATTACAAGATGGCTCGGTGGATTGTGATGTAAAAAGTAGCAGCTATGACGTAATGGATTGCCATGTGAGATAATGCTCACGGTTGTTATATAATATACATATATTTTAAAAATATTCACGATGGCTGAACACAATAACATTCTTGGCTTTTAGAGGAAATTGTTTAACTTTCGCTCCCTTTCTGCGTCGAGAGGTTCACAATGTGTGAGGTGATTGGGACCTGTATGTGTGCTGATTGTAATAATAATTATTATTCTTATTTCCATACATTATCGTATTTACTTAAGTCTGTACTGTTTTAATTTTTTAGGGTTTTCAACTATTTTTTAAGTTTTTATAAATGATGATTTAAGAGGGCACTGCATTCAAAATGAAACTAACAACGTATGTAAAGAAACTACATGCATACGTAAGCTCCACTGTTAATCAAGAGGTCCTGGATTCGGTCCCCGGTTCAGGTATTGTTGGGATAGTCGGACTTATCGCTAAAGCACCAATTTCTTCATGACAACTTATTCATCATTGTAAGAGAAGTAACAAACGTAAAAGCAGAAAAAATAGGAAAAATAAGAAAAATAGAACATAAAAAATTGAGTTTCGCGAGTTACTAAACAGGTACAAAGGGAAGAAAGGGTATGGGTTACATCCCATGGAAATTTTTAACAAGCGGCGCATATTATAATATATGTATCGTTTAATATATACCTACTGATAAACTAAATTTTCTTAGTTTACAAGTTAGTTTGTTACTTCCTGCATAAGTATACCAGATAATGTAGATACATATGCCTCTACGCTACTCAATAATGAGCAGTAATTGCAATATGCTTATTGTTTCTTACTACGATTTTATTATCACGCTAAGTCCTTGTGACAATGGCAGAGAACACTGCCAAATGCCTATAATAATAATTGTCTATATATTTTCAGAGCTAACGTGCTTCTACATTCATCACTTCAAACCCGCCCGCCGGTGTCTGTTTATTTCTTTTTAATCTATATAATTATTGATTTCATTCACAATCATCAACCGTTATTGTAGTGTTTAAGCAATGTTACAATACAAGGAAGCGACACGTGAAAGTCTGGCAGCCAATCTTCGTTGGAAAGTAAAAGACAATAATAATGTTCGTTACTTCAATACGGCTGTAGTTATTGCGATAGTCGAGCCATCATTAGCTGTCCAGGGCAATTGGAGCCAGTTAGTCTGTTAGCAAAATAATAGGCGTGTTTGGAACACAGACTTTCAGGACGCCTCAAACTATGACATTTTCACATTTACATAAGTCTGGATATCGGGCATATCTAAAGACGCGGTAGCGTGTCAAGCCAAGTTCAAGCAAGGACCTGGCGAGCCGCACTGTGTGTACCTATATTACACACTGAGGTTCTGTAGATTTTAAGTAGTTTGCTTTATTTTACTAAAGAATGTTAAACGAATTATAAATAAATAAATTTCAGGATTGTCTACTGAACTTGGCATCCATTTACATTTCAATACTTTTGTCGGTGGAGCAGACAATCACACCATATTGAGCTTAGACATTACATTATTCAATAACAGAGTTACTTAATTTGTATATTTTTTTGTTGCAGATGTAACTGTGGTAAGCGAACCGGCGTTGGAATCGACGAAATACAAAATGGTATAAACTACGATCAAAAAGCTGGACCAAGTGATAATAATAATGAGAAGGACGCCAATTCTTGTTATACAAAAAATATGAAATATTAAATTCGAGTGAAGTTTAGTGCTATGGTGCGTCAGTGATTTATTTGAGATGAAGATGGCGTTACGATTGACATTAGTTTGTGTATGTGTGAGTGCGCTGGCTACGTGTGCGTGGAGCCACGTGGCGCTGACCTACCCTCCTGCGAGGCGATTCGATTTGGACTTTCTAGATAATTCTAGAACAAAAGCACCATGTGGGATGCCGAAAGGTTGGTAAAAGTTTTTCCTTCATTGTTTTTATTAATTAATAAAAGTAAGTGTGGTGCTTTTGTACATTTCATAGAAAGTGATCTGTGGTCATGTAGCTGTGAAAGGCTTAAATTTGAACGCATGCTGGACAAAGAAATAAGCAGAGAATTATATTTAAATTGTTGAGTGTGAAAATTCGGCGAGGTGTCGTTTATGCTGATAGCTAAGTTATTGTTCGTACTGTAGACACCGGTAGCTGCAATCAAAGGGATGGGGAACATCAACTTTTGTTTGTTGTACATAAAGCGAAATGGGTTACATCTAGTAATGGCCTTTAATTAATTATTCAGAGTTAACAATACAAAACAGCATGAGTCAGTTGGGGCCGACTCACAAATTGCGACCTATCACAACATTCAACAGCGACTTGCCGTAATCATAGTAATCTGGTGGTGCCGTCGTGACTGCAGATGACTCAGACAGTAATGACCTAAGCTCTGCCTACTGTTATACAATATAATACTACTTTACAACCTCACTTTGTATCACGTTTTAGTGATAACTCCCGAGAGCAGGGTTCGTCTACGGAACTATCTGCTTCGGAGTAACCGTGGTGGCGTGCGGGTGCTCTAGTTTGGAGTTATGTGGTAGGCGGACATACGAATATATGAAAAGTTTTAATTTAAACGATGGATTTGCAAGGCACCTTAAGATTTCATACAGAAAAGAGGATGTCTGTATGATCGTCGTTAATCGTTAGTTGAACAATTAATTCATTAACGGGTCCTTATAAACGTAAGAATCGCATCGCTTCTACACATGTGCCTGTCGAACGTTGTTTGTTAATATGTCAGTGGGGCGGGATGGGAGCTGAAGGTACTTGCGGTACTACCCTATGCGGTAATGTATCAGTCTGACAGCATGCTTGTATGGTACTTTTATACTTTAGCTACATAAAAATGTACAAGAAAATCTAACAAAAATGACCAAGAGTTTTGCTATGGATGGATCGGTCGGGGTACGGTGTACGTTAAGATTGAGTAGCCACACGAGCAGCGCCGAACCGGCCGCCTTGCTGAGGTCAAGTCTAGAATGTAAACAGATGCTTCGCGCTGCAGTAAGTTGTAATTTCACAAACTTGTTTCGCGTCATCTCGCTCGCACGTGTTTCTAATTGTGTTTTCATGCAGTTAAACTTTACATCCAAATATTCCTGTTTAATTATTATTAAACACGTTTTTATAACCCTTGTTGACCCTTTTTGATACTGCCTTTCTTTTCTGTTCATCAGAGCTTGCATTGCTCTTTTGATCTCGGTTATCTGAATTTAAAGTTCCATAAGGTTGCCTGGAATGTACCGTTTTATTAGCAATTCAAAATCATATTTTTATTGTGCTAATTGCATGTTCTTTTGTTATGCGCATCTGATAGAGCCGTCTCGTGTCTTGTATAGCAAAAGCTGTAAACGTGGCAATATAAAATGAAAAATCTTCTTTAAATTATATTTAGATTCTTTAAATTATATAGTAGTATATCAAAAAGTGTGATTTGTGCTAAAATCCACAAGGATGTTGTACAAATAACGCTATTTCGGAATATTTTAGCAAGAATGACTGAAGTGAATTCAATTTTTCATATTTATTATTAAATTAAAAAGAATAACAGGTACACCCACGCTCGCCTCTTTAGCCCCATGTTCTACTGAAGAGTTGCGTAGAGATCAGTTTCCCAGAAATACTAGCACAAATTTTAGTATAAAAATAAAGAACATTAGAATTATTTCGATTAAGCTATTTATAGTAATTATCAAAATTATTTCATAGTCATCGTTGTAATTAGTTTTTATTACTCTTATGGTTGTCTTACTAATAGTACATTATAACACAATTATTTTTAATACTTACTCTAAGATCAATTAACAATAACAAGAGTACTTAACAACTATGTGAGAATATTCAAATGGCTTGTAGTTTTTCTTTAAAGTAATGTGCAATAACCTTAACATATCGATATTTCGTATTTCGTTATTAAGCAGCCGTGGCCGAGTGGTTAAGGCGTCTGACTCGAAATCAGATTCCCTCTGGGAGCGTAGGTTCGAATCCTACCGGCTGCGATTCTTTTCGATGTACTTTAATTTTTTATTTTTGCTTTTATACTCATAATGCATGTTATGATGATTTAACCATTACACAAAATACTGAGTTTCTCAAGCGCACAGAAAAGTTACAAGTTATTTTCAAAAATACTTTAAAATTTATTACAAGAAACGTGCACTAATAATGTCTATGTAATAATAATCTTTATTAACGAAATTGATTCACGTGGAGACATCGAGGTGTTTTCACTACAAATTGTTATATTCACCGATGATGAAGGTACGACGCGAATCAATCATTTCTCGCACAATAACGTACATAATTAATGCAACATTTAGCAACAGTAAAATTCATTTATATAAATAAAAAAGGGGCCTTGCCGACGTCCTCACATCATGTAATAACCACTGGATAGATTTCGACCAAGACTTGGTGATTATAGCATATCATCGTCGCTTATAATATTGTTCTGGCACTTACAATTAGCGGGACGAACTAACTCGCTTTCGCAACTGTCATAATATCTACGATAATGTATTAGTGTATTGAATGTTGTCGACTTATTATAAAAAATAAATCAATTATTGTGCTTAGTTTTACTTCTCGGACACTTCGATATTATCTTAAAAAAATATTATTCTACTTCCATTTAATGTAAAATATGTAATGTATTAGTTTGAATAAATAACAGATTTAATGATTTTTTAAGATTCGCTTAGTATATTTTTGTCTTCAAATTATTTTGTCTCCGTCTCTACACATAAAATATATTGTTAGTCTCATAAACAACATATGAGCAATTATTTTAATTTTTATTAAACCACAATATTAGTTATAAAAAGACCGTGTAATACCGTTTTGGTTATAACACCATTTATTGCTTATGTAATATCAAGTCATACTATTGCACACTCCTTTTTCTTGGCGTATATTTGTATAATTATTATTATTTTTTTTATATTTTTCTTTTTTTTTGTCTTTACTTTTGTTTGTTATTCTTTGTACTAAGTTTAGTGTGCAATAAAGTATATTGTATTGTATTGTATTGTATAAGGCACAACGGTATTTATTTCAAAAGTCCGAAGTTCTAAAGTCACGTATGATTTTTATTTTGCTGGTTTCAGAGGGACGGCAAAGGGTCTAGCGCTTGCCCTTTACCGTCCCCCTAAAAGTCTCCAGCGACCACAAGTGGGCGCTATTTTCCACTTTATCAAAACCCTGGTTTAGTGGTGGCAAGTGCCACTGCCGATTAGTAGGTAGGTCCCGGGTTCGATCCTCGGGTCGGGTAACGTATTTTTTTTTTACGTGAAATTCCCAGTAGTAGCTAGGAGTCTGGACGTGTATTCTGTGTATAGCAACCGGCTCATCCCTTGTTCCATGGTGAGACGTATAATATAGATAGTGGATCTTGGAAGTGTACTGCACTTCTCTTCCAATCCTATCCTAGCCTGTACCTACAAAAAATATAGTGTGACATTAAAAATTGCACGTTAAAAAATAATTTGTATACGGTGTTTACGTAGCGTAATATTTCACGGAATATGTACCTCTATGTACATCGGGAAGAGTTTATTATTTAAACATTATTTCGGTTTGAAGGGTCGTTGTCCTGCCATCCCTTTCGTATGTATTGAGGGCGGTCATCACAGTCCTCAGGAGCATCAACTCGTCTGTTACTAACTCGAAGTAGGTGAAAAACAAACTAAAATTAACGGTACTCATACTAACTTTATACTAAACAGACCCCCAATGTTATTAATTACCCCGTTTGTGAAGTATTTTTTCTAATTGGTTTGATCTAAACATACATACATATCACAATTAATAAAAGCTATTAACTACCCTAACTGAAACACTAATCTTAATAGAACTGTTCTGAATTAGTTGCAGTGTGAATAGGCGACGACCGGTCTTTCGATTGTTGGTTGTGTTTATTAATGTCTTCGCACAAAAAGAATATTGGCTAATATATTAGAAAATTATTGTTATTATTCTTTCACATAAGACGTCAGCAATTATTGCAATAGTTACAAACCTTTTAATTAATAATTATGGGAACTTTAAGCAATAAATTCTCTTTTCGTAATAACCAAATAACGAACACCGCACTCATTCTCACGTGCTTTATTTTACTGGTACGTTACATGTAATTGTAAGCGGTTGTTATGAATTATGCTATTTTAGTATGGCGTATTATCAGATATCGCTATGACTGTTCGCGACATCTATCAAGTGTTACCGAAAACACGATAGTGTGTATATGGTTTCAGAGAGAATTCAAAATGAATAATTTACATTTATTTGGCATTTCCAGTTGTTGGCAATAGATGGCGTTAATTACAGTTTTATGGTGTAAGATTAAAACATCTGTTTACATTCGTAATAAATTCTATCAAAAGTATATTTTTTTCATACTTTTGCGTTTATTTCAAAAGTTTTTATAGTACATAAAAATAACAAAAGATAAATTTAAAGACGATATGTGTAACAAAAAATAATTTCTAGTATTATTTACAATTGTGTCACTACAATTATGGACCGAAATATAAAACTTATTTATAATTGTATAAATCTATTAATTTGTGGATGTTATTGTGTTGGTTATAATGAAAAAAAAAAAACAATCAAAGTATGACTTTACTCAATAAATTTCGTAACTGTTAGTACTAAAGGTTTTTATTAATTACATTTTTTCTTTGTTACAGGATCAATAAAGACTTCATTTGTAGCAGGTTCAACATTTACTGTACATTGGCATTTAGCTTACGCACATCGGGTAAGAAATATAAATTTTGTACAGTAAGACGTAAGCCCGGCTAGCTCAGTCGGTAGAGCATGAGACTCTTAATCTCAGGGTCGTGGGTTCGAGCCCCACGTTGGGCGAAACCTTTTTGCTAGTTTTTAAGTTATTTTTCTATTTTATTTTTAGGGTGGATTCAGTTTAAGGATATTGGATTACTTAGAAAGGCCCTTACTGGACCTGACACCGAGAGCCGGTGGGTCGGAATTCGTTCGGGATGACGTTACGTAAGTTTGTTACTTTTTATGATAGTACTACTTACTTACTTCTCTGTCTACCCCTTCTGGGATTACAGGCGTGATGTTTTGTTTTTTATTATACTTGCAGTAGTCTTTACTTATATCCTTAGTGCTTCACATTACTATTTGTGTCCAATATGAGTGACGTCATTCAGCGTTAATCCATTCATCATTCATTCTACGCATGGAAAACGGTCTACTCTCGAAATAAAAAGATTAAGGCCAAGGCATACTACGATGGTTGCTTGCTGTTTGCAAATATCACATACTTTACAGAAGATTATAGATTTGGTGGTGATGGCCGCTTCATACATTTCCTCGCGATGTATTTCTTCATTTTTATTGCGAGTGATCGATATATAATCAAAAAACGTACCTGTTTATTGAAGTGCTAATGATAAGTTGATATAAATTGAAATTAAAACAAAAAAAAACTGTTGTACCCCCTTCTTATTTCGAGAGGCGACCTGTGTCCAACAATGGAACGATAAAGGGTTGCTAACGATGGATGTAAATTTAACCGTTATTAAGTCTTTATTTGCAAGATTTTTTTTTACAGTAGCACTAATTCTAAATGACGCGTCCTCCTGTTTCGCCGTAAAGCTTGCGAGTATTATGAAGTGACAATTGCTAATACACGTGTATATTGATGATGGGTCTGACCGCAGCGCGCAGACGTACGAGGTGCGGCTGCCGAGCGACTTCACGTGCGAGAACTGCACGCTGCAGCTGCAGCGCGAGGCGGGCGAGTGGGGCGCCAACTACCGCTTCTGGTCCTGCGCCGACATCGACATCGTGCCCCGTCAGTACCCTCACACCCCTCGCCTCTTTAACGCGACTTAGGAATGCCGTAAAACCACCTAAAACCGGCAACTCGAAGGAAATTTTATAATTCCACTTCAATGTTTGCTACTCGTGTGTGTTGTCATATTGTACTATTTGTTTATTTGTCGTTTTTCCTTTATATTATGTTTAGTTACATTCATACATACATACATAAAATTTACTTGACTTGAATAATATAAGTAGTAGTTTTTGGAATATATCTGATTGTACATTCGTTCATTGTGAAAAACGAATAGATCGATTATTAATTCGTTATTTGTTACGTTATTGGTAAATATTATGGGGAGCTAGGCATAGGATATTTTTTCGGATAAGCTTGGTTTCACTGGCCCGTTGGTGGTGGTACATTTAGAGCTGAATGTCAGACACACATTTTGCCGAGTTTGGGAGCAAAAAGCTATAAATTAGCCTATGATATATTATTATTATCATTACTATATGTACTAAATACCTAATTATCAATATTACTCGCATCCTACGTCACTACGACAGCGGATATGGCATGACGGAATGTACTGCAATTATATTCGTATTTACAAAGGAAATTTGTTTGCTCTAGTGTACCATTAAACAATATTTAGAATGCTCAGAGGCGGGGACGTCCTTCATAAGCCTTTGCCCACAATCCCAAAGATGAAAAAGCAATTTATCAAATGTTTTTTTGACAGATGTTAAAATACGTATTAGTCGGCTGGTAGTTTCCTGTTTAAGCAATGATTTAGAAAAATTTCATCAGCTACTCTGAATTGGCTACTGTTAAATAGTAGTACTAGGCGTTAAGTTCGCCGTTTTTTAGAACTTTTTTTTGAAACAGTCACAGTGAAGTATATTAAATAGATTAAATGATGTCTCTGAAATTAGCGTGCGAGTATAGCGAATAATGAATATGGAAAAAAAAGGTCAGCTCTGTAAGTATAGAGATATTTGACACTCAGTGCTTCCTGTCTATCCCATAAGGGATACGCTGTGATAATATAATACGAATACGGATAAGAGCCACAGGCTAATATAGAGATTTTTGTATTCAGGCAAGGAGTACCACGAGACGTGTTCGGGCAAGGGCTTCCACATCTTGGGCCGCTGTAAGTGCAACAAACTGCACTCGGGCTCGCGCTGCCAGTTCGCGGACGAGTGCGCGGAGGACAACGACTGCGGGCTGCGCGGCAAGTGCCTCGATATCAACGCTACGGAGGCGCCCAGCAGGATGTGCTACTGCCCGCTCGGCTTCTACGGCAAGGGCTGCAACAAGAGTGAGTCCCGACTGTATAACTCGCAGAGGTTAACTAGTCACTTCGCAATGATGATTGATGACATCTAAATATCGTACTAACTGCACGAAATGCATTTGTGCTTTATCATAATTTCATATTTATTACAATGAAAGAATTCACTGCGAGCGAGCTAAGTTGCCCGTATTGTGTATGTATGGACGGAGTCTGATAGGAGGAGATCGTATTCTTTGCAAACGCCATTTCTTTTAAGTGAAGAGAGCAGCAAGGAAGTTGACAGCAGTCACAAGTGGCTGGTGATCATGATTCGGTGTGATGAATGATGAAGCCATGAGTGATGTGAGGCACTTTATAGGCAGTCGCGCTATATTGTAGGCTACATCTTGCTTTACATCAGGTGAGATGATAGTTAAAAGCAAGCGAGAAATTGCTTTTAACAAAAGTATTAACTGTTTCTTGCCCTCGCAGAGGCCCCCTGGAAGGACAGCAAAATAAACCTGTCGCTGTACAGCAAGCGGGAACTATCGAAGGAGTTCGTGTTGTACTGGCGCGTGTTGAAGGACGCGCCTGAAATGGAGTTCGTTATGATGGTCAACGGCACCTCCTACGCCGGTGAGGAACTTAACACTTGAGACTGCATGGGAGTGTAGTATGTAAGAAGGACATTTGATATAAATAGAGGTTAATTTAACGGGTAAGTAATTAAGATGGCCCAACATAACCCATGTGCTATGTCCAGCAGTGGATTGAGGTAAGCTGATGATGATGATGAGGTCAAGTTAACCATAGGACAATAGCAAATAAGACTTGTTTAAGATAACACGCCTATGAATTCTTGCACCTGTGTATTTTAGGATGATTTTAATATACTTAATTGGTAGTAAGAGTATAATGAGCGATGATAATGAGTGTTGCTCTGATTTTAACATCAGAATTAGACGTGGCAGTAAACCAAGTTTAGTAGGCATAGTCGTATTCGTTTGATCTAGAAGCAACTCTGACTAAAATAGTACATTAATTAATCAAACAAATTTTAATGTCTTATCATACAAAACAGCATTTTCTTTCCGTCGTTATTAAAAAGAAATGCATCTGACTTAATAATTGATTTTTTAGCTCTTGGTTGGCGACCAAAAGGCCTGAAGAAGGAATGTAAGAACTTCCCTGTACTTGGACCACCCGTAGACCAACGTAAGTCAAAATTGAATCTAAAATTTATTAATTTTAATGTTTAAAGAAATGTAATATATAGTGTTCCAAATAATGTTAAATAACTTTGTGATGTGATGACAATACATTAAGTCTTGCGTGATTTAAGTAAGTTTTAACATAATATAAAAAACAATCGATAATATGTTTTACAGCAAGTACACAAAAACCAGAGCCTCTACCTCAACCGGAGCCTAAATCTGAGCCGGAATCTGAACCAAAATCTGAGCCAGAACCAAAATCAGAACCAGAACCATCACCAGAGCCAAAATCAGAACCAGAACCGTCACCAGAGCCAAAATCAGAACCAGAACCGTCACCAGAACCAAAGTCAGAACACACTGCGGAGCCCCAACCAGAGCCAGAAGCGTCTGCAGAACCGCAACCAGAACCATCGGCTGAACCAAAACCAGAACCAACGACGGAACCCGCACCAGAACCAGAACCTGTATCTGAATCTAAGTTAGAAGCAGTGACGGTTGTGGAGAACGATAATCGGAATAAGAGGGTGGCGATGCACTCGTTAGATGGATTCGACTTCAAGAATCTAGGGAACGACGTCACTGTGAAGACCAGTGTCTCTTACAAAGTTTCTAGTTCAAAAGGTGAGAACCGTGATGGTCTCGTAGTTACATTCGACTGGCTTTTAGATAAAGTGGTTTGCGAATCTGACTGCTGAGCTAGAGGTCGCATAGTTATATTTATTTCGAACATTATGTTAATTGTTATATGGTACACAGTAACGTAGAAGTTTCAACGAATAATTTCTATTTGCAGGCCGTAGGAAACGTGCGGCTCAGTCTGAAACACCGAGTAAGTATAACTAAAAAAGACTGACAACTAAGCACATAATTTTGTAACACACGAGTGCTAATTATTCACGAGCATTATCAAATGCAGCACAAAAGCACACACGATATTGGCTCTTATTGAACTAACATTTCGTTGTGCGTACACGAATGTATATACGATGCTGCATGGTTCCGTTTGTTTCCAGATGTGGACGCTCCAACCACAGTTATTGACCATGAAACTGAATTACCAGCCATTACCGAACCTAAATCTGAACTTGAACCTATCCCAGACACTACTGTAGAGACCAAAACGACCACATCACCAAAGCCTAGACCGAGAATCCCGTTTGTACCAAAGTCTAAACAGTTGTCGTCATTAAAACCGTCCCCCTCTACAATAACTCTTAAGATTAAAAAGGAACCACCTGTAGCGCCTAAGTCCGACCTAGAATCTACCTCTTATCGTACTACGGAATCTGAACC
>DWME01000838.1:0-29240 GCA_018244795.1 Parelbella ahira ahira
AATCCCGGGTCGGGTGCTATTGGATTTTTCTAATTTAGAATTTCTAGTAGTGACTCGGAGTCTGGATCTGTGCCCGGTGTATGACAATAGGCTCACTATCTATTCCATGGAACTTAAACGTAACTGGTGAAGCGTGGGAGTGTACTACACTCCTCTGACTACCCCTTCGGGGATTACAGGCGTGATGTTACGTTATGTACAATCTATATTAACATAGCCACCTAATATTCCACCATCGCCACCTTTGGCTCTGTGTTACATTTTAACCTGTGCAAGTAATATAACTGTGATTAAGAGAATATTAAAAGTACTAGTAAGATATAATCCTCAATACATATACATGAGTCGAATACAAAGGTATTCAATTTAATTATATCTATCATTATCATCATCACTATTCTTCAGGTCTCCCGTAATAAGCGCTATCATTTTTGTCCTCTCTTTGATTTGAACAGTTTGATACTAACTTTTTAGAACAGTTTGCTAAGCTAATAATGTTATTTTTAAACTGTAAACGGGATCCCTTAAGAGGTAAGCAGAGAGCACAGACTGTCAAATATCCGTATGCTTACAGAATTGACGTGCTTCTTTTACTATCACCACGGCATCAATGAGAGTTAAAAGGCTTCTTCGTAACTCACCTGAAGATACCCTGGCAATCTCTTCATCGTATTCCAGATCGAGCGCGCACAGTTCTCCCAGTATCGCGTCCAAGTCTACGTCGGGACACTCCTCCAGGTTGGCCATGGAGAACCTACATGTGTCTATCCGCGGCGCCGCTATCTCCGGAGCTTTGGACTCCCCTCCTTCATTTGTCGAACTCATGGATTCAAGGCCCTGCAATAGACAACAGTGGAAATAGAAAGAAGGAAAGAAAGTCAAGTCATATACAGAAAGAGGACATCCAAGACAAATATATGCGGAGTGCTACATAGAAAAATTAAAACAAATACGTCGGTAAGACAGAGGGTGGTAACAGCAAAATATAGGGGCACATCAACATTACCAGATACAGTAAACATTCTCAGGGAGATTCGAAGCAACACATTTAGTCAGTAAAGCGTTCATTCAAGGATTGCATATTTCGAGTGCGTTCTGATCGAATTCAGGTGAAGTGAGGATCGGTAGTGATGGTGCATACACAGGCGCTGGATGTCAAATGAAGTGTTGCCAATGGATAAGCATGAATTTCGCGTGAGAATGTATATGATGGGCGCAATCAATATTTTATGGAAAAACAAAACAAAAGAATTAAGTACGATCACAATGACGACGATGGTTTGCTTAATTCAAAAATAAAAGTTAGTTTCGTAGTTGAAGCACGTCAGGCGCTTAAGGATCGGTATATTTGGCACTCGGTGCTGTCTGCCCACTTCGTAATGGACTTGACGGTACGATATACTATTAACAGCAATAATAAGTCGATAAAAAAATGTAAAATAATGTCTCTCTAACATCTCTTTTAGTTAAACTGCATAAATTTTCAAGCAAAATATTCTCAAATAGATGCAAGTTAGAAAACGAAGTCAAAAGAAACATGAATTAATATTTATACTTCTAAAGTTCTCATCATCTCGTCAACTCATAACTTAACTGAAACGCCGAGAGTTAAACACATACTCCTATGTTGTTTGTAGAAACCTAATTCTGTGATTAAATATAGATGTTTAATACGTTTGCCATATCAAGAACTTCGTACGTTTTATAACTATATGGAGAGCAAAGGTATGGAGAACTATATCTTTGAATGAAAAGTGTTCGTAAAAATGCTTTAAATAAAGGTGGCGCTACTGTCAGAAGAGGGTAATTTTTTAAGAAATTGCCAAAAGTTATCAAGGCAGATGGATAATAGGATTTACTTCATTGTACAAAACAATGTAAATAATTGAGGTCCGTCAGTCATTGACTACCGCAGTAACAGAAAGTATTAAATTTTTCCATTCAGCATATCCCTCTAAGACTGCTAAATTCACTTCATACCCTTTTTGTCTGCGAGCGTCGTTGTGGTGAATTTATGAACTGTTATTTACTGCTTACAGCCGGACACTTATTCAACTTGTCCTTCATATAACCTAGTTCTTCTCCCCTCTATACTCCGTAGTTTTATAAAGGCGCAATTGACAGGTTCTTGTCAATTTATTCTTGACTTTGTTTCCGAGTAGTTAGCGTAAATTGAGAGTTTAAATTTGTATGCAATAATAATTAATTTTACAGTGTTTTTCTCAAGTTATTATATTTTATACCGATGGTCTAGCAGTATTCGAAACTCGACTCTATTTCGTTATAGTTACAGTCTACATTTTATTAAGGCTTTTAGGTCCTAGAGTACGTCTCTATTTTAATCTCTACTCGACTATTCGTATAATTATGATTCTAGATTGTCATTTAATTTAATGTAACTGTCATATATATTTCAATGTTTTAAACTCTTCCGTATAAACTTCACTATGCCAAATCTCATGTTATTAGAATTTGTTCCTAAGCAAACTGAAATTATGAAAGTAAGCTGGATTACTCAGAAGTCTCTCACACTGGCGTGCATGTGTGAAGAGAAGCACGTCACATATGTAAAGATATATTCGGCAGTTGGCGCCTTCTTCCTACCCAGAAAACGATGAAACTTGATAATATAATAATTATTATTGTTCTGAACAGTGAGTGAGCGCTCCCGGGTTCCCGAAACAATAGTGCCACTGTCCTCTCAGACACAAGTCAGTCAAATTGTTCAAATGCTATCCTATGTTAGCAATGCTCGATTCTATTTCGGATCTATCGAATCTATCCCTAGTTAGAGACTGATAGAGAGATAAATTTCAAAGGATGCGCTGGCTTGTCGCCGGTATAAATAAATCCGTTGACGGCGGCCGTACACGAACAGATAGATTTCATTTGTCTTTTTTGGTTTTTATATCATACGTTTTTTAGGAATATAATACGTACTGCACTTTAAACAATTGCTGTTTATAGAAAAGCTGGGGTTTGGAAAGAGTATGTTATCTGTGTTTGGTTGTACCATAATAATAATAATATGTATCTTGGGACATCCATGCACGGCCATCTGATCTCATTGTAAGCATTACGACAATGTGTTATGGGAATCAGATGGCTGAAAAAACTGCATATGTTCATATCAAAATGTACTTTTATAGATTTAAAAAAAAAGTGTATATTCTTTTATATATAAAAGCATATACCATTAATACATATGTATATAGGAGTAACAATGCATGTTCCTGTGCACACATTAGTACACTATATTGTTTTACAGTCGACAAATTACTGTTTTCCAAATTTATTTTAACGGACCATTTATAGGCACGATATTTTTATCGAGTTGTCACAGTCAATTAAACGGCTGTTCTGTGTCATATACTTAAGACCAGTTCTTGAGCATTCGTGTACTAATTATATTATTTCGGTTGGTATGACGGCATTGTATGGGTTTATTGCTTAAATAAGTATGGGCGACAACATTTTTGTATATACAACTTGCATGAATTTTCATTCATTCATCATCTGCCCATTTTCGTCCACTGCTGGACCTAGGCCTCTCCCATAGCACTCTACTGAGTCCAGTGTGCAGTTTTTCGTTGCCAGCCGCTCTTCTTATATCATCACAATAACTAGCAGAATGGCCTCCTACTCCTGTCTCCAAGACGTCCACGTGGAAATGAAAGTTTCGTAAATACGTAACGTTCCCCGTGGATGTAAGGTTCGTAACAAAGGCGCGTCTCGTATCTGTTGAAACTTCACTGCGACGCGTCGTAACAGCTCTGCTCCACGACGGTCCCTACGTACGTACCGGGCCGCTAAAATGCCGCCGTATTATTCATAAACATTTTTACACTCGTACATTGTAGAAGTAATAGTAATATGTAATTTATATTTACTACGAGAAGAATTATAAATCATACTTGACTAGGTATTATTGTATACGGTGTACTATGCGCGTTTTGATAGTTGTAGGTGTCGAAGGGACCGAGAGTCACTTATCGCGATCAAACAGATCGGGCACTGGCTTTTGGAGGAATCAGAAATCTCCGAAACCCTCGTTCTTCTATGAATAGTGATGAATGTAAAGAAGCTCGTCATATATATAATGACAGAGATAATATTTAACTCAACGGTGCTCTCTGATTACACCGTGAGGGACATCATTAGATGACATAATAAACTGTAATAATTCAATATGCTCTTTGTTCGCTCTTTTTTACTTATTTATGATTATACACCTCGACCTTCCAACTATTCCGTTTCTTTCTACTCTTCTTCAATGGACTTTGTAAAGATACGTTACATGTCTTAACAGACCAGAAACGCTTCTTCAAATACCCACTCCGGCTGTACAATTTAATGGTTTTAATAATATTGTAATGGGTAGCAACATCGGCACGTTGCACGCTACACTCATTGACGCGTCATATCCCTGTAGGACACTCCCCCTACCACGGCATGAGGTTTATTTATTTATACCTTATCCCAAAGGTGCAAAAGGCGGATTATTTTGACGTTCACCGTGCCAGCCAATGTTTAGATAGATAACGCAACTTGAAAGCGACGAAGCTGATAAAGGAATTGTAACATAAAAATAGTTATAGTGAACAATTCTCACGAAACTACGAATGTACAGTATTGTTATATTATCTCGCCAGGTCCCTTATAGGGTAAGAAAGGAAAATGTAACGTAAGTACGTCGGTTTCGTAAGGGTATACACTCCATTTGCATTCCACTTGCCTATACTTATATTTAAAAAATATTGATGTTTAATTAAGCTAGTTACCAACATTAGTTATGATTAGGTCTCATCGTCGCTTCAGATAACTAAATTTACATAAAGCCACTGATGTAAATCTAAAAACAGGGAATATTTTTTTTAATTATAAAGTGAACAGCTCGCCCGGCGGATGTTTCGCGGTCAATTATACTCAATTATGACCGTCATCGACGTTCGCAAGGACCACCAGTGTGATCTCAGGAATTACTGCGCTACTGCTCAATTTACTGCATTCTATGAATAACTGAACAACGCATAATAATATTACGGAAGGCAAACATGGCAACACTTGTACCAACTAAGGCGCTATAGCACCAACTTTCACTGTAAATTATAAACGGACCGTTTAAAACAAGTGCTCACCTACATGGCTAAAATTGTTACAACTCTGTATAAAGATATATTTAGAGGTGTGTATAAAATTGCTTATTTATATCTATAAGAAAAAATTGTAACCGGTATGTATAAAGGAAATGAGAATTTATTTTGGTAATCTCAAACGGACAAATCCATTACCGGTTATTAGATAGTGAATTGATTAGTTTATACGCTAACTGATCCGTTTACTCATTGGTTTGTGACTATGATCGTTGAGCCGGGGTTGTAAGTTCGACTCCCATCTGCGATAAATAATTCTGGGACGAATATAATTGCTGTTCTGTCTTAGCATAAAATAATCCACTTAATGAATTTATGAACATGTATATATATTTTAACAGCCGTCTGATAACTATAGTTCTAATAACTATAGCTATAGACATAGTTCTAATAACTATAGATAACTATAGTTCCGATAATATAGTTGGCGTAGTTCAGAATTAGGCGTACATGTAGGTATACACGTCCTAAAGCATTTTCTAAGAATGGCAAAATAAATGCGACTGAAAATTACCCTAGGATATTCCCAAACTGCGAGAGTGTCGCATACGTAAGGACAATCAATACATACATTACGCGGATATCAACTTGGCGCTTGTGAGGAGTGCGCTTCTCCGGACTACCATCTAACTCTGTCTACTAAAGCCTACCGCTCTCGCCTTGAACGCATCACTAGCCCGCTAATACTTCATTACAGCAATGTGACTTTGGGTAGTTGTAGTCTTAAGTATAATTATAGTATTAGCCTTTCCGCCAGCATCCGCCAGAAGTCTGAGGTGTGAAGAGACGTAACCCTCCACGTTCGTCGATTTTAACAGCAAACTTCTGGTTTATGCAGCGCATATATTATTTAACGCTTGACATTTATTATTTGCTCTAATTCCCGTAATCCAAATATTATGAGCAGAACGCCACCGCGCACACGTGGTTATGAGGGCAACACAATATACGCACATTGAACTCTCATATGGTATATGCGAACAGCGTAAACTGTGGTGTACGTGTTTCAGAAGTTTTTTTTTAAATAAGCGATAAATATATAAATAAGGTCCGGGGAATGATATATCAATGTGATGTTGAATTTGAACGAAAGCTTTTTATTATCTTTGTATGATTCTAAGCGTTTATTCTTTGACAGTAAGTTCAGTGATAAGTAAACAATAATATAACAATACAGCGACTGTATTTACGATTTAAAAAACAAATTATTACAAAAACAATGCCAGTACGCGGTAAGCAGTTTATAAATCGGCAAGCCCTATTTGCACCTTAATGCAATTACAACGGGAGAGAAAGCCGCGTGTTATCAAAAATAGGCGTAATAAAGAGAAAAAATAACGGTTTTTCCTAATACTACTGTTGAACTAATCGCTCACCGCATTGTGAGATCGACTTCTAAGTAGGCATATTGTACTTATAGTAAATAAGCAAAGCGGTAAAAGTCTTGCAACTTTTGATTCAAAATTTGCTTTTCGTTTCGGCGTTTTTTATTATAACCATTTTACACGTACCGCATTGAATATAAGTGGCACGAAACACTTTACCTTGTTATTTTCATCTCGCTAATCTCTGACAACACAGGTGTCATAGGAAAACTTCTTAATGTATTGAAAATCTTAAACGATTACGATGTAATCTCGCTATACATATTCGTTATTACAAATTCCAGGAATGTCGTTCAGAATATAGCATGAAATGTATTTATAATGGAAAGACTTACTACAACTGTAATGAAAAAACTAAGAAAGTATAGTTGCACTATAATAGCAGTAGATGTATATTTATTATACACAATGTTTAATAGAAAACTTTCACTTTAACAATTTCTAGTGTGGGTCACTTCACTAAAACTCTATTTACTGGTAGGTACCTAATATTCATTGGGTACAATTTAGCAGCGCCATTTTAACGCCGCCGCCGCGCGTAGTGCGATCAACACTGTAGGATACTCTCTGGAATTCCGTATTCCTGTTCTTTTCACTGTGCGTTGGACAAAGGGAGACGGAACACTAATGTGCAGGGAATGGTTGCGTTACGATAACGTATAAGATATTGATTTATTTACTTTATTATAACACATACATCCGTTCGATACGTCTCAATGGTGGACAACACGTTGACAGTTCTATATCATGATTTTTTTATTGTAACTTACAAACACACTAAGTATTTTAATTTATTATAGGTATTAAATTTTTTTTATATACGTGTACCACCAGGCCATTGACATTTACTGCCGCATGAACATCGAGTGGTTATAAGAATCGTAGCTTTACTTATTAAAATAGAACACTACAAAATGCATGTTATTTTTAAATTATAATTAATGTAATGTCTTTGCAGGTTATATATTTTTTAACATATTGCTCGTTTTTGTTTTATACTCATAAAGTAGATACCTACCTAATGTTAATAAAAATCTTAATTTGAAATTTAAAATGTTACGGCTATTTTAACCGTCATGGCAAGAAACCTTCACATTTACATTATAAATAGAAATGATAGGAAATATTGCTATTGTCCTCGTAGTAAGGTCAAACACTTCAATACTGAATTTATCAGCCTGCATTTAAATAGTGTCTAGTCGTCACACCCCGCTTTACACTTGACGCAACTTTCAACACGAAAAACTCATTACACGAACCCCAGTATCCGACGCCGCTCGCACACGGCACGTCGGTTTAGCCTTTAAACTTTAAAACATTATGTAATGGGGACAGGAACCGCGTAAAATTTATACGAGTCTGCACATTTACGTTGCATGCTAGCATGCCGCAAAACAAATGACATCCGCCGAAGTACAGACAAGAATAAAACTTAGTGATGTATGTATTTGATAATACAGTAACTATTTATGCGGACTTTGTGTCTGTAGATGTTTCGCTACAGACACGCGAGTCATTCGCCTCGTGTCTCAATTACTTTGTAGGTACTTAAAATGCAGGCGGCTTCTGCGGGAGCAATTAATTTTTTGGGCCCCCGGAAACTAGTCCTAAGCCGGAGGTCGGAGCCGGCTTGATTATGAATACGAATGACACACGAGTCCCGAAACGATTGTAGAATTAATTATCCACACGCGTATAAGCCGACATCCCAAAACACGGCCGGGAACCATTGTCTCGCGAACAATAACCCCGCTTTGTTTATGCATTTAACTTTTAAATAATAATCACGTCTGCCGCTGTACCGCCTGCCAACTCGGGGGCTTGCCTTTTTAACGCCACTTGCCAACTTACTTCATTCGTCACAAATCACGCGCAAACGTGCCTGCATCGGCTCCATCGCGAGGTTCTACGTTTGTTTGTAAATAAATCAGTTTGTTTCAAAGCGAGCAGACATCGACAACCTAACGCGTTGCAATCTAAAAATAATTTCATTTATTTAGCTTTCACTCAACGTTCTGTACTTAGGCGAGATAATTCCTGCAAGTAAGTAGGTGAAGTCGGCCACGTCCGACGCCGCGTATCTACATCGGCTGCATAAACGCTGGCACTCACCCGCGACATGTCCACAGTGCGTTCGCTGCGGCCCTCCAGCGGCGACTCGCCCGCGCTCCTGGACCTGGCTAAGCGAAAGCTCCGGTTCAGCGACGACAGGAAGCCCCCACGATGCCACTTGCTCGGTTCGCTCAGCTGCACGTCCATCATTCCGCTTACATAGCGCACCGGAGTGACTCACCGCGCGCACGCTGCCGCACCGACCGCCGCGATGCGGACTCTAGCCCGACCCGTCCGCCCTCATATTTCTCAACCACGCGAGCCACGGAAGGAAGGCAATTGAGGACCGGGGATTTGCGATGCCGACGATTGAGAAATAGTTTGTTGTCCCGGCACGATTTATGTTATTCCGACTCCGACGTCGGAGGCTGTGCGCGGCCGCGTTACTTCGCTTAGCACTTTCCGAACACTAGCCGACCTCGGCCGCTCGCTCGCCACCGGTGTCGTTATTGGAAAAACTTTCGTTTTCGAGCACAATCGATTTAAGTTTATCTGAACAAAGGACAACGAAGAACGCGCGCGACGAAACGTATAATACACGCGCGAGCTCGAACACAACTGGAGTAAAGTTGCATTACAAAATGAGCGGGGCGATTCGGTATTCGGAAAGAGCGCGCGGGGAGGGGTGGTCGAGTGAGGTGGGCGAGGGAACTTGGCGAGTCGGCTTCGAGTCGAGTCGAGTGGAGTGAGTCGGTCGAGTCGACTCGGTGCGCTAAGAGTATGCGTCTTGCACGTGTGCTTCGAGTTCCGCTGTTTTTTGTTCGATGACGAAGCGCACGACTCGTGCGTGCCGCGGGCTGGGCTCCCCTCGCTTGGACCCCCTTGACACCGCACGCCCTCGCCACGCACACTACCATGGGTTTGGCGCACCCAGATGACAGCCGTCACGATTTAGGGTGGTAAAGATCGGGAATGTTTGGGCCATACAATTGTGTCATTGCTCCGCGCAACTAACTCCTACTTTATTTTTCATTTTATAATTGTAGAGCATTCAAGTTAGAGCCATTAAAGTTTTACTGGTTTATACTTTGAATATATTAACACTTCCTGAAAGTTTGCAACAAATGTAAATAAATTGTGTGGTTCTGCTGTCGATGGACTTGGAAATTCTGGGAACATTAATTGATTTTCATACTTATTTTGACTCGTCCCATTCCTGCAGTTGTTTCGTATAAAACTTATAGACTGATGCATCGCAAACTGAATACATCAATAAAAATCAACAAGTTAATAGCGCATTTAATAGAAATTTGGATAATTTACGTTTATGGAGGTACATAACTAAAGAGTCCGAAGTTCTGTTACCTGTATTGTGCGGAGAAAGTCTGTACATTCATAATATAAAAACTAAACATTGTGGACGATGTTGCGCCCGTAAAGCTAAGTCTAGTTTTCGAGCTATTTAGGTAGTCACTTTATCGCTTCTTCCAAACAAAACACGACGACGCACTTACCCGTAATTATACAAAGTAGGCGTACATTGTACGTAACTGTGCTATATCAGTAAAGTGTCCGGTTATGACTATATATTATACTCGAGGTGTGGACAACAAAGGCAGTCGATGTCCGATCTCATTGTGCGTCGATCTGACAAGCTTTTAACTGCAGTCTGCGCCATAATGCACGCATCTCAGTTTTCAGCGCACGCACTAATGTGTTTTGTTTGAGCGTTAAGAGGCTTTGTAATTATCTGCTAAGAGCTATAAGACAGCTGCTCATTCTGAAATCTGCCATTTGTGCGTTGGCGTGGTTAACTTTCGCTGAGAGTGCCTATTTTTCCCTGAGGTATCAATGGGTGAACTTAGAGACAGTGCTATATTAAGGTATTAGCTTGTTTTAGTCAATAAAATGTTACATATAATTCATATCAAATGCATATTATACAATGGAACTATCGTAATATTTGATTTTTAACAGTGGTCCAATTAATATGGTGCAAATATTATAGTAAGACAATATACTTATACTGAAGTTTAAGTTATTGATATAACGGAGTATATATGTTTATACGACTATTGACTGATTCCTTAAAACATAAATAGTTAAAAACATTCTATAGTGAATATAATTCACTTCAAATAATTTTTAAAATATTAACATAAATAGATACGATGGCATGAAGACATAAAATCGAAAAGACGCCGAGGGCGCATGCGGTTGATTGATCAAATGCAGAAGACTTAAGGGTGCATGTGACTCGTGAGGGGTTCCCCAGAAACACGAAGGGGGTGACGAAAACACCCTGTCTAACTTTTCCAAATGCTGCATTGGAAAATGAGTTGAGATTACATTTTTATCGTGTTAAATAATTAGTTCTTGTTCAATAAGCGGTACATCTGTGAAACTTTTAAACTTTAAGTCGGTCGAGGCTAAAGCTACAGACGTGTCCCTGAAACAAAAGGGCTTTGCAAAGACTCTCGTCTTTCTTCCCAAGAGATATCTCAGAGTTAGAATTTAGTCTTGACAAGTGACAGAAACCAAGCTAGGTGGGTGACAAAACAGTATTCCAAACCAAATGGTTTATATTAGGAAGGAAGAGATTCACTTTATACTGTGGCATATCTAGATCAACGGATCGAGGCGATTTTTTAATGTGTTGCGTTCTTTGTTGTTGCAAATGTATATATTTTTCATAATAAGAAATATTTCAAGGCTGACTTCCTCTAACGCCGCTCACTACCGTATTATTACAAATGCAGAATCTGTTGTTGATAAACAGATAATCGTAATAAATATGAGTAGGTACTCCTTACATAAAGTTGTCGTAGAAAAAGTATTTCTTGTTCGCTTCTTAAGGTATATTTCTGTATATAAAGACAGAATGTCCACGGTCTTGTTAATGAATTGTTAGTTGTGGGTTCAACATCGGAACTATAAAAGGATTAGCGGTTACGGTGACGATGATGTTGAAAATGATGATAATGACGACGACATTGATGATTATGATGATGGTGACGATGACGATGATGAAGTTGAAATGCAGTGATACTTTAAGATTTCCTCTTGTTGAAAGATGTTACGGAATAACTGAGCTCTGGACAAATGGAACACTTGGCGTGCCGAATACCGGCCCCAACTTACGACATTCATTGCACTTACAAAAGCATCTCAACTGGTTTTGAGGTACGCGAAGACACTTGTGCTTTTATACCATCTTTAATGCAAACATGTTTTTTTAATTGTGCAAATTCAAAGCCAAAAGGCAATGTTCACAAATCTTGCATCCTTTATTCAGCCGGTATCCCCCAACGTATGCATATATGAGCTATAAGAGTTAATGCTATCGTTACTTCATTTTTATTGCTATATTTTGGAGCAATATTTTTTTAATGAAACTCGTTGTCATTGGACTGGTTCTACTAAAATTAATATTGTGCGGACGATACGATAAATAATTGGCATTCCGTAATTCCGTGCATAACTTGTGACATTTTCGCCCTTGGGCATCCCCTGGGGCATCCACGCCATATGGTCGAAATAGGGGACGCTGTAAATAAAATATATTATGTAGCTGTCCGTTCAAATTATTCCAGTTACCGAGTGTATTTTTAGGCTTGAATGGGCGTACCATCACTCATAATTAGCTTTGTTATGATTCTTACAATCGTTACGCCAATTATATTGCTCTATTCTGAAAATTGTTATTCCCTGTACGTTAAATGAGAACGTAAGAAAAACAGATCAGTGCAGATCATCACTAAAAAGAAGCGCTCTTAGCTCATACCAATTTAAATATAACTGAAGACATACGAGTATGTAATTAGTCTAAAATAACACTACAAGCCTGTAGCCTGAAGCAGCATCATGAGAGTACAGATGAGAATTGGGATATTGCGATAGTAATATTCCGAACGATAATTAGAGGGTTTTAACAAGAAAAATTATTTCGACTGGGGGAATTAGGATTTAAAATAGCTAATGAGAGACTCAGTAGTTCCCTAAATCGGCGTGTGTATTTGAAGAGTCTGGCGAATTTAGAATTATGTCAGGTCCGTAAGGAAAGATATATTTGTAATAGATTCTCTCTGCCTACCCCATCAAGAATCTCAGGTGACGATATAGTGGTTATAATAATAAAGTTACTTGCAAGAGTTTTGTTTAGAAATATATAGGTACATTAAAAAAGCTAATCTGCTGTGCTCTTTTTGTGCAAAATAGAAATGCAGTTATTTTCAATGTTCGAAAACGCACAGTTGTATGGAATCAGCAGCGAGTAAGCTACAAGTTTTGATCGATATTGAGGGCTTTCACGGCTAAGCGGCTTATGGTTTTGATAGCATCCTCCCTCTAGATTATAAGGATAATATTTTTGAAAGATGTAGGAGCAGTGAGGTATTTGAATTACAATGCAATTCTAGCAAAAATATTCTTGGATTTATCTTTGATATGTTGCAGGGATTCTTCGGAGCGATTTAGTTTTTGTATACCGTCTCAAACCACCTTTGGACCTTTGCCCCAGTGGACGTTGTGAAAAGACCGTCTTGATCTTGTCGCAATGCCGCATTGCAGGATCGCTGCGATTTTTAGGTGATACAAGTGTATTCAAGAAAAAGTTACTGGATGGCTTTGTTAGTTTTTGTCAACTACTTGCCAGCGAAATAGGGCTTTTATTAAATGTGTATAGCAGAACGATCACACAACAATAATAGACTAATCACATATTATGTGCCCTTGGAAGAATAATAAAAGTTTGCTTCAGATTAAAAGCGATGCTTTATAATAGGTATTCGTTTCGTAAGGTAAATATAATTTCGTAAAGTTAATAAAGTAAGTTCTGTAGCACAAATTGAATCAGAATATTGGCTTCACGTGCGATATATAATTTTCCTATATTATAGATACAGTCATTTCACTCACAGACTACCTATCTGCATTGGAGCAACCTGGCAGAGTAATCTTTCCATTCATCCCGATTCCGAGCGATGCGACGACGGAAGACATTAATATGTAGCTTTTCGTATTTTTTGTAATACATTCGGTTTCGTTTGCTAACCAAAATGATATTATTACTCTATTAACGAGGAAATGGATAAAGAGATCAGTCAACTCCCCTCCTCCCTCCCGCTACACTACATTATGAGCGAAACGCAAATTAATCCCTTGTATTAAAAGAGTCCCGCGAATGGTCGATTTAACGGGCCGGTCAGCAATACCGGCAGCGGTTGCATTGCATTTATATGGTAAAACCAGATAAGTAGGGCTGTAGACTACGTCAACTGTTCCACATTGCGTTTGAACAGTACCTGCGTATGGAATAACTTCAATAATACCATTAACTGTTTTAAGCCGTGATTGTCGTGATGGCTCTACCTTTTTACTCTTTAGTTATCTGTTTTTATTTTTTGTTACGTCAGGTCTGTAAGGATAGAGATACATATTTGCTTTCTGCGTAGTCATCGCATTGAAGAGAATGTCCTTGAAAGTCTCCTGAACCTAAGACTTGGATGATAATATATAAATGATGATGATGGTGATGTTAAGATATGAATAATTCTTTAATATTCAAATATTGGGATTCTTTTCAATATTTTCATAACCTCTCGGCTCTCAGCTTATAAGTTCATCAGTCTCAGTCAGTGCTAGGGATAGAATTATTAAAATAAAATAAAATAGGTACAAGGCTTGCTGACAACATTTATAAAGTATGTATAACGAAATATTTTACTCATACGGGCAAATAATGTAATTAATGCCATTTCGAAATTCATTGCGCAATCAGTATTCCAATAATCCATAAATCGAATAATTGACCGTATACAGCGTGTTTTCGGAAATTCCGTTCATTCCGTCGACATGTCCCAACGGTGTTTCGTCTGCCAGTTGGCGCACACTCTATATATCAAAACAACAGAAAATCGTACCTCGAGAAGGGTCTCGCTGTAAACAATTCTACGATGTTACGCCAAGGGATAAAAAGTAGGAGGGCTGTAAAATTTGAGAGTTATTCGAGTTTCTCAAAATTGCTATTGCCATCTTCTTCGGCTTGTCTCTGGCTACTGGTAGATATTCGCATTTCCAAAGAGAGATTTTTGGCTGTAATCCCTACGCTGTGCAGATGGTTGTCGACTTTGGCGGCCAGAGCATTCTAGGGCCAGGAAATTTTATATGTCTTTTCATTCCGCTGTGTTAGAAATCTCCGTTTAAAATCATAACTATTATTGTTAAGTCGTCACGTCAATGTCCTTACAGTGTAGGCAGAGAGCGCCGAATGACAAACTTCTCTATCCTCCCAGACCTCGTTACAATTCGATATATTTTCATGCAAATATTCTATATATATATTTAATAGAGTTCGCCATCTGTTTGTAATGCGATAACAGTGGACTTAGAACAATGCCCCAGCGGCCTAGATTCGCCTTTCTTCTGCATTAGCCACACTTTGCAGTAGGAATCGGACAAGGTTCTAGCGGCTAGCGAGCTAACTGCCGAGCCAACGGTCGCAGATTCGATTCCGATTATAACAAATTAATGTTTGTGTGCTGACCGCTAGTTTTTAAACTGTGAAAAAATATTTTCACGATTATATATTTAAAGTGTACACGTATGTCATTCAGTGTTTTAAACGTTGCTGTCCGTAATTAGTCTCAAGACATTAATAATAATTCAAGTCAAGTGGACAGTATTTCAACCAAATTATTTAAATTCGATTTTAATTTTCTCTCCCCTTGGTCTAGAGGTTGCTGAACCTTATTTAAGTTACTCGCACACTTGTACTCGAGGACATTAAGAAATATATGTAGCGAAGTGAAGTTCGCGCTTCAGCCTATCACCTGCCAGCTGGTATACATTTCTTGCTGTTGGCGTTGGTGTGGTAAAAAAATATGTAAATATTTATAAGTGCTGCGAGCAGGTGTGGAGAGAAAGTAATTCGGTCTTAATGAAGTCCAAGCATTCGATCCACCAGGTGTTGCGCGCTGTTTGGTGACTTTTTTATACGCTGTCCGTCACAGTTCGAGCCTTCAGGTAAGCGTGTTAATGCTATTATACCATCAAGTCAGGTCCGTTTAGTCATACTGTTCAATTTTCAGAAAATAATTACATTACAATTAAATTATGTGATCTTACTAAACATTATTATTAATAATTTTTATCAATATTATAAATAGTCATATTCTTTTCTAAACAATAGTAATGAAAAATTTATTTCAGATAAAGAATATGTATCTGTCCTTACTGCTTGGATGTAAAATGATAATTTTATAATCAAGCAGGAACGGACAGAACAAGTAATAAACAAATAGATAATAATTTATTAAATAATTCTTTATAAGAGTAGGTATATATTTAGAAACGTATAGTAAGAAATTTATGAGCTGTCTGGTTATAATAGCACTGGCTCTGCCAAGTTTGGCCACAGATGGCCTTAAGTGAACTGTCTTGAAATACTACTGTAGCCACCAGTGTCCCTCTAATCAGGACAGATTACATTTGTGTATACGTTTTAATTAAATCGAAAATTATATTGTGTTACTCATAATTTTGTATTTTTTTTTATAACAGAAGTCTCGTAAGCCGGCGTGCGTGAATGTAGAATGAAATGTGAGAATGCTGAATGTAGAAAAAAGCACGTCAGGTCTGTACGTACGAGTATAAGGATATTTGGTACTCGGTTCTCTTTGCGTGCCTTTTAAGCGGCTTGGTGTGACGATGTATGATAATAATAAAGCTTTGTATATCGCATTCAAAATCGTGTAAGCGACTTCTATGTATTTATCTATAGCCCAGCGTAGAACAAATACGTCTAGATTGCTCTGAATAACTGGGGACTAAGTTTGTGCCTGACTAACAGACCTCAGCGCCACAGCTGTTCCATCAACATCGGTGAATCGTGGGCGCTACGCTCTTCTGCCTAACACTGCAGGGAAATACAAGCGTGATGTTATGTTATTTGGGTAT
This sequence comes from Parelbella ahira ahira, assembly GCA_018244795.1. Lineage (NCBI taxonomy): Eukaryota > Metazoa > Arthropoda > Insecta > Lepidoptera > Hesperiidae > Parelbella > Parelbella ahira. The sequence continues at coordinate 16,547 of DWME01000838.1, forward strand.
GCTTATGCTGGGTACAGCAGTGCGACTTGATAAGAATAACAACCAGTGTTATCTAGGGTGCTAATTAGAGATTTCATTTACTTATAGCATGTTTACGTATAGCCCAGTGCATCAGAATTCAACTTCCAGTTGTAACTCCCAACAATAAAATATTTAAAATTAAACATCACATGCGGTGTGCAAAGAAGTGGTAGCCTAATGATTAACATTTCAGCCTCTCACTCTGGGGGTGCAGGGTTCAAATCTATGGCTCTTTATAAAAGTGCGTTTTTAGTTTAAATATCACTTGCTAACGGTGAAGGAAAACATTGTGAGGAAACCTGCACACCTTACAATTTAAAAAAAATCTAACTTGTGTGAAACCGGCCAACCCGCACTTGGCCAGCGTGGCAGCCTACGGTCTTAACCCTGTCATTATGAGAGGAGACCCATATTCCAAACAGTGGAATGATAAATGGGTAGATTATTATTATTATTTATTTTGCTGTAACATTAAAGGAAAATATCGCAAGGAAACCTGCACATCTTAAAGTTCGCTATAGGATTCTGTAAGATGTGTGAAGGCTGCCAACACACACTTAGCCAGCGCAGTACACTGTGGCCTTGCAATTCTCATGGTAAGACAATACCGGGGCCCAATAGTTGAACGATAAGTGTCTACTGGGACAGGAAATAAGGAGTACCAATGTACATATAATTTTCAGTTTAATTAAATTCCTTTAGATTCGTCTGTGTACTTTAATAATTAAATAAATATATACATATGTACAGTTCAAAAACAAAAGCCAATCTCAAATAAATAATACATATTTATGGTGCATGTACAGAGCAAGGAACGAATGTTACACAAAACCGTTCCGTTTCATGCACGGGAGAGTCTAATTTTTTGACCGAACGCATTTCAATGTACGCCTATTATAATCTGGATAGGACGCGAAATAACCATTTATCTGTCAATCAGCGCTGACGGCCTGTGTTATGTAATCATACGACGGTACACTCGAGACGAGAATGCATTTTAACTGTGTTATTGAGTTGCCGGCGTCTATTTAATATAGTCACGACTGTATTCGAGAAGGTTCGTAACAACCGCATAAGAGTTTGCGCTCTGCTCCTCGTGTTAAGCTATGATTAACTAAATTAAAGATTACTGACATTTGTATGCATAACTGTAATGATTAAATCTTTTGACAACTCCACATATGGTTAACAAATTCTGAAAGATGGAGATGGTACTATGGTAACGAGACAGCTTCGAATACATGTACCTACTCGTAAGTACCTTTTATAAATACGAGAGTTTGTATGCATGATTGTATCTCTGTCTCTCGATAAAACGGCTGGGCAGCTTTGGATGAAATCTGGTAAACGGATATATTGACATAACATTCGATAATATCACGCTCCTATTTTTTCTTCGAAAGGGTATATGGAGAGTGTAGTCACCTGTTGTGTTAGACGTCCCCACCATGGAAGAGGACCTAAAAGTAGATTATGCCTTAGAATAACACAGCCTATTGATGGTAATAATATCAGCCAAAAGGAGACTGGAAGCTGGAAGGAGGCTTGAACAAGATATTATGCTACTCTTTGTTAAACAACCCTTGCCCTCTATCCATACACTTCTAGGTTAAGTTTGAGAAACTTTAGTGTAGACGTAAACGTGTCTAAGTCTCTAAATCTAAAAATAAGACTAAGCGTTTTGAAGTTACAAAAATAATTTTGTTTTTAAAAGTTAGAATATAAAAAAAACTAAATCACTTACGTCCAGCTAATCGGGAGGGTACCTATTATTATAGTTTTTTATTTGTACATATTTAATTATATTTATTTATTTGCACTTGGCAAGCACGCTCGTCAATTGTACCCGTGGCCAATAACATACAGATTAAAGGATTAATGATGCTGATGATACCTTTACACTCACACAGTCAGTAACTGGGGTCCAACCTGAATCTCAGGAGCCCAAGTCAGCCTCACCTGCTCGTGGCGCAGCCTGCAAGTAAACGGACGAGTTTTTGGCGACCGGCGAAAGGCGGTATAGCTCAGCCTACAAAGGCAAGGCCTGGCCGCCGTCCGGCACCACCACAGCAAGGGCTCCTTACGTGGATCTTCTACATTAATCTTCATGCAAGATAATGAAATAGAATATAAGGTGTATGATTTCCAGAACTACTCTATCTTATTACATAGTGGAAGCATTCAAATCTGTCAAAAGATTGGGTGGAAACGACTCGCTCGGCTCGTAGGCGGCCGGCGTAGTGGCGTAGGTATCGTCAAAGCGAATGTTACATCCATTACAAGCCGATAACAGGAGCCCTATCGTTATTCTATTTTGGTCGCGGTGTATATTTATCTCTCCGTACAGTCTACCCTGCGTTTCCGGCACGTTCCTACCTACTTTGTATTCGGTTTTATACAAAAAGCGTACGGGCGCGAAGCAAAAAGTTCACAACAGATGGCGCGGCGTGCGCACCTGCCGGCCAATCTGAAGGCCGACAGATGTCGACGCGACCGCATACACAATAAGTTCACACAGACATAACTACTCTCCGGAATTTTTTTTTGAAGTGAAAATCTCTCTAGTCACGTTGGACACTTTTGGGATGGGAAGGAAGCACTGAAATCTCGTCATGTTCAGTTACATACATGTGTACATATATGTATATGTATATGTATGTATATTTATACATACATATACATTGTACATACATACACACACGCTCACTCGCACACACACACACATACACACACACCCACACACACACACACACACACATATATATGTATATCCACGTAGATACATACATATATAATATACTTAAACACATCTGTACTTACGTCGGGGGTGGTTAGTTCCATTCTAACCAAGGGCAAGAAGACGAATTTAAGATGAGCAAAAATATTTGTTTTATCTTTGACCATATAAAAGTGAAGAGTCTATATAACTATATACATTTAGTTAATGTGTAGCTTGTTATTAATTAACGTGTAGTTAATGTGTAGGATGTATACACTTACATCCGTCGTCGGGTTACCACAGATTCTGCCCATTTTGGGATTAGATGGTCGTTTATGGAATGTCGCAAGATATTTACATATTACGTAACATCACGGCTGTAATCCACGAAGAGGTAGGCAGAGGAGTGTAGTACACTCCCACGATTCACGTTACGTTTACGTCCCATGGAATAGGTGGTGAGCCTATTGCCGTACACCGGGCTCTGATGTAGACTCCGAGTCACTACTTATTCTAAATTGGAAAAATCAGCTGCCGATCAGCAACCTAGCATCTTAATTAGCAATCTTAGAAAAATCTAATATTACTGGGCCCGAAATTTAAACCCAGGACCTCCCAATCGGCACTCGCGCTTGCAACCACTCGACCAATGAGGCAGTCAAATATTTACATGTATTTACACATTATTTTACGAGGTTCCTGATCTCATATCTCTTATTGTTGGGATATTTTGTAATCTGTTTAGTGATTTTGGGCGTATTGACCAGGTGTTGTGTTATGAAATATTTACGGGTACCAGAGGTAGACGCGGCTGCGTAACGCGTTGCCACTGGCCAATCGCTATGTTACTTTGGTTTTCGAAACATATGAAGGGCCATACTATACATATGAAAAGCTGCTCAAAATAACCACAGACTACAGCAACCCCTTAACACTATCCAGTAAAATGAATTTGTAAATTTGAAAATATCTATCAACCCTATGAAGACATACGAGGTGTTTAAAATGTAATATATTGTTTTATATGTAACTTGGTTTATATACTTTCATATATACATATAAAAAGAGTACATAGCGTACACGATATTTAAAAATAACAGCCTTAACGCTGTGATTATTAACAACGCCAATATATGTACTTAAAGCTTCACCATCCCCCTTAACCAATAACCATTTGTTTCCCCAACGAAGACTTGTTCTAAGTGAATAACTCGCTAGCGCAAATAAACATTTTCGACGCAGATTTGTAAGAGAGAGAGAGAGAAACTGAGTGAGTTTAAAAGGAAGCCATTAATAACAGTTATTGAATATTTTTAATAAATAAATTTCTTTTCTCTCTTCATTCTGGGAAGTCCGTATGCATGAATGAAGATATTCTTGCGAAAAGTGCAATGTAAATAATGATTGTGTCCATATTCTTGTTTTTTTTTTCACTTCAAGCACCCCGTCACGCTGCATCGGATCAATTTGGTCTCAATAGGTGAGTCTTATTCTCCCTCGACATCTGCATCTATCAAACATTGCCAATGACAAAACAGAACGACTGTTTTTAACAAACACGATTGTTTTAACTAGCTCGCTTATAGTTAACCGCGCATGCTGAGACGAGTACATCGCGAGTCGAGCACGTGGCCCGACCAGTCGACGGAGGATTCATTAATGAGGCATTTTTTGTCCACTGTATTGGAAGGTATCGACCCGATTTTGTAATGTTCGCGGGTGCACCTTGCGATGTGTTTTTGGGACCCGGGTGTTTAAAATGCATTACATTTGCATGTGCACTGGCCTATAACACGATATTTACACCTGGCAACCAGTACCGGTACTAAAATTGGTCGATGTCTCTTACTTGTTGCCCTTTACGTATGAACTTGCAACAACTTGTGTAAGTGATTGACATGGATGCAGGTGCCGAGGGAGGCCCAAGAGATATGTATATATGTAATAATAAAAAATAATAATAATCGACCCATTTGTCATTCCACTGTTGGAATATGGGTCTCCTCTCATATTGAAAGGGTTAAGGCCGTAGTCTGCCACGCTGGCCAAGTGCGGGTTGCGGGTACATTATACATAATATGAATAAATGTAATTGTTTTAAAATGTTTAAAAGACGTTAGTCAGTGATTAATAATAAACGGTTTTAGAATAAAACTTGACACGTTTTTCAAATTATGTATATCTTCATTCAGAAAATGTATTATAGTTTCGAAAATCCTCTATCATCTGATAACCATATACCAAAATCAATAGACCATTATGTAAAACAAATATTGCTGGAGTATGTTCAAGTTGTATGAGTAGAAGCAAACAGAAAAGTAGCATTGTCACTGGTATAATATCACACGCGGAACTTTCATAATCTTCTCACTATTACTGCAGCCCACGGAACGACCTCAAGCCAATAACATCACGTAATGAAACCGGCCAAAAACTATCCCGTGGTGCGGCACGCTGTCTATGTTTACTTCTTCTGTCCTTTTTCATTTAATATTTGTATTTGTAGCCTTATATTTTTTCTTACCACCTCATAGTAATGACCTATATAATTTTAAGTCACTGTTAAAGGAATCAGAGCCAACTCGTTTTACGAGAAAATAAAGCTGGTACACAAACAAAAATACACATCTATATAAAGCAGTCCCCTTTTGTAATATTTCATTGTAACACAAAAACTTTTTTCCGCAAAGCCTTTCAAAAATCCAATATTTCAAGAATAGAGAAGTAATCACAAAGAGAAAATTTATTGTAATAATCCATTCAGAAAATTGGACGAAACCCCGCCGAAACAATAACGAGGAGGGAAAATAATTCTATAGCCGTGAAGATTCAGTGACCTCGAAGTTCGACGGAACTTCGGACTTTATTGGATCAAACTAATACTCGGGAGAATCAACTTTCCCGTACTTATGTCTCATCTTACTTCATCTTCCAATTACTTATAATTCAATAAGTCCATAAATTCTGTTTATGATATCACTCCACAAGCCGATCTTTGTCGTTAATGTCGGTAGTAATTTTACATGTGTCTTTCACTTCGCCATTGTCCTTATTATCCGTAAGTATGTCTTTCACTGCATCGGTACCAAGTGTCGTGTCAGCTATCAGAATGATGACTTTGATTCGACATTTATTATTAAAAGGTTTTTGAAAGGCAGTACGAGTATTTAAACTGACAAACGAACATTTCTGTTCAATCCTGTCTTATATTTGTAAAAGAAAGAAATTATTACATTTTTTCAAAACAAGTTTTCAACTACGGAGTCGCCAATACCGACTTTTAAGTAAAATCTCTTAGAACGATGTCCATTCCACATTTAATATGTATGTGCGAGATACAAACAGTCTAGTCTAGTTGAGAAGGATGGAAATTATTCTTCAACGAGTAACACCATGGAGGAAGGCTCATATGAAGTCGAATAGTTCCTTGGAGTACTGACAATATTGTATATGTACTTTGCTCGTTTCTTAAGACTAGTTATTTGACTCCCAAATGATATGTAAGAAGTTCTCTATTAGAAACCACAAGGTCAACACTGTACAAGAAACCGCTCTTTGATTGGTCTGTTTACGTCTTTTCGCTACCTATACACTTTGACCTACGTGACTTATTATCTTTATACTGTAATTAATCAATTGAATTAAAATACATAACAAATAAGTAATTAAGAATTTCAACAAAACTAGGTAAAACTTGCTTTCATTGAAGTAGTGATTAAACTAGACATTCACACCAGAAGTAACAATTTACACTTAAGCGCAAGAAAGGATTCAACTCCTCGACAGAAACCCACTTTAGTGTCCCATTTCCACAACAATATTTTTACGTGCCACATGAGAGCTGAAACGTAATGTTGGAATTAGAACATCCAAATGAGAAAATACCTCCAGTTATATTGCAAGTAGGACAGAGGGAACTGTTTTTAGTTGAGACACACCTGGCTCTTGAAGAGCTCATAAATAAAGGGGAAACGACTAAACTTGCGGAAACATCTCGAAGAGAATCCCGCGGAAACGCGCCTTTCATTCCAAGAGACCGCTGCAGCGCTGAAGCGAACGACGAAGTGATTAGCGCTTTAAATATACACTTCTATAATTCCGATGTAGTAAGAATTGAGTTTTTCTTTTTCTAATCCCTAACCTAATTGACTTGAAATAAGTGAATCAAGATTTCGGAATATTTTTTTTGTCTCCAGAATAATCTTTTAATAAGTATTAGTTAGAAAAACACTATTAATATATATAGTGTCCGAATGATGAAATTATTGTGAGTCCTCTAGAAAAAATTTAAGTTATTTCATATTCCAATTACGTCGATGTATATTGGATTAGTTTGAATACAGTAAACGAACTGCAACCAACCTTCAGTGGATTCGATGATATTCATCTGCCGACTGCTAATGACCAATTCTTAACGATCATTCCACGCATGGGAGCTGCTGTTGAATAGTCGATATACTTATTTCGAGCCGCTCAAGGTTGTTTAAAATATCTCTTATCATTTATGCCCCTAGCGATAATCACGGGTTGGAAAAATAATTTAACTCCCAAGAACAACAATTATAAACTGAAAATATAAACCAATTATAAACTGAAAATATACCTTCCAATAAACAAATTGAAAATGTACATAGCGTGCCAGTAAACAGAAGACACACTTGATGTTATAAATAAACCAACGTCGTCACTAATAAATAGTTAAGCGTCTCCGCCAGAACCGTGAGAGTGAGATTCTCTGTAGCGGCTACATAATAACTATTTAGTTCGCCGAGCAATGACAACAACAGAGGAAGCGTTCGTGACAGTGTAAACGTATTTATTATGTGGCTCTGGCGTTTCTGCGAAGGAGATATTTTCATTTCTTAACGTTGCTCGTTCAGAGTCCACACTTAACAAGTCGAGAAATCATAAGAAACAGTTTGGTTTCTTTTGTGTGATATATTTTATCGCAGCTCTATTGTGGCAGTTTAAGCTTATTATTTTCATAGCTAGTTTATTGTGCTAACTTTCTTCTCTTGCAATGTCATTATCCTACTGTGACCACGCTGTTCTATGGCAGCACCATGTTTACTATATGTGTTAAACTCTAAACATATCTAACTTTTAAATAACGCTATCGGGGCTTGCGTCTGTTCACAACGTATTTATGACGCGTCGTTAAGCAATAAAATAGAAAAAGCCTATGTGAGGTATTCAAGGATTTTATCGCTTTAGTTTTTATGGCTTATTGGTAATAAATGGGAGAATGTGAAATATAAGCATTATTTCAGAATTTATTTTTCATTTTTGCGCAACTCCACTCTTGTTCGTGTGATTACGTAGCTGCTGTGATTAAATCATATCAATATCACCTGATACAGTTTGACTACCGTTCTTTCCGATAGAATAGGTACAACATTTGATAACGCAAACGACCTTGACCCTTTTCGTTCTGAGAGGAGTTCCGTGTCCAACAGTGGAACGATAAAAGAGTCGATATGATGATGATATGAAGTTTACAATTACATTACTACCGCATTTATTGTTATGGATGCATATAATACTACGTCCATATGACAGATTGGCGTTATAGTATTTTCATATTTTGATATATGCTATTATCAATAGAATATTCACAACAAAAAAGGAGACACTTTGACAAAAGAGAAAATAATAATTTTCTACGGTTTTGAGCTACCGTTTTCGTTCAAGTAAATCGGTGAAATAAACGCCAAAATACGGTACGTTTTAAAATGTTCACTACGAAATAGGGAAAGCGCGAGGCGAACCGAACGCAGAGTCAGTAAGAGCAACAGAAAGTTGGTTCAAGAGTTTACAGTCTGGAAATTTTAACGTTAAAGATGCAGTTAGTTCTTGTGGCAATGTTACTGGAGAACAGTGTATTGACCAAAGAACGGATTGGAATCATTTCAATAATCTTTGTGAATATAATGAAGCTCAATATTTAGGTAGACATGGTACTAGTAGTTTCCAGAAAAAAAAACCAAATTAACCTTTTTGCAAACTACACATTTTGTGTTAAAAAATACTAGACATTTGGAGAATATTTATCAAAATTCACGAGTAGATCTTTTACAAATATGTTGAAAATTATTGTCTTATTTTATTAAATGCAAACACCAAAACTATCACAATAATGTGATCACACGATCACCTAAAAGATGATAAACATAAAAGTATAAAAAAATATCTCAAACTTAATTAAACTACAAGGAAAAAAAAAATGTTGAATTTAGATGTGAAATAACAGGTAACCATTTCCCCGACCTCACATGTTCAGTATTCGAAGTACGTCGCTCTGGAGCATTATTTATGTATATTTATATAGAGAGAAACATATTCACAAGGCAAGTTGTAATATAAGTCACGCAAACTCTTTCGTTTTCTATAACACGAATATATTCGTTGTTGAGACACTCGCCGTATACCAGATCAAGTTTGAAGACATTTATTATTTGAACAAGATTGTAGACGCTTCTGTTCTGGTTGCGAATGTTCGATATTGCGTTAGCGCGAACCAGAATTCAGAGAAGACGATAAATAATGGGGACGAATAAGAAAATTAGATTATTCGAAAGTAGAATGGGATGATAATTATTATAAAGCACTATAATAATAGCATTATACTAATCGATTTTTATGACTCGTAGACTGTCTAGTAGCAGCTCGGAGTCTGGATCTGTGTCCGGTGTATGGCAACCTACCAACTATTCCCTGTGGGACGTAAACATAAGTGTTGGCACGTACGAGTGTAGTATACTCCTCTGTCTACCCTATCGGGGATTACAAGCGTGATCTATCCTTATTTTTAATACAATACTAAAGTAAGTTGGTTGACATTAGTTAATATTAATACAAAAATAGTATCTTTTCTGGTATTATGGAATGATATATTTGGTATTATGAAATGAAATGAAAATTAGATGTTTCAGATCATGATCATCATCATCATCATCAACCTATTTAAGTCCACTGCTAGACCTAGCCTCTCCAATAGCACGCCATTGAGCTCGATCTTCAGCTCGTCGCATCCAACTGCAGAAACAATATTCCGATCCATAGTTTACTACAGTTTAGTCCATTTATTTCCTGTACTTACAGCATTCAGAATTTCTCGTCAGATAAGCAACACCGTCAGTTGGGACGAAACATCTACTTTGAATTAACATTGCGCTAACTAAACAAACCGGTAATGATATAATTCATCACCAATTTGTCTATCCTTTCCCTATTTACATAAATAGTAAAAGTACTTTGACAACATTCACACAGAAGACGAAAAACATTTCCTATAGGATTGAATCAAATATATACTCGCCGTCTTATTTCTCCAATCGAAGCGATGCTTGCCTTCGCGCTATCTACAAGAAAACGTAGATATGTATATAATGGCAAAGAAAATATAAGGCGATAATAACCTTATATTTTTACTCGCGGATGATATATTCCAGACATTCATATATCTCGTGCAGCGCCCGGTGAGTTAATCTTTTCCAAGCAGTCGCCTTTTTGGCAAGTGTTCGCGTCGCTTTGTGGCCTTAAGGTAAAGCGGTGCGGTTTTAAAAATTCCTTTGATTCTAGCATTTTGAGTGGAGGCGGCAAATGTAATAAATATGTATATAAATTATATTAAAATCATATGTAGGTTATACGGGTTATAGATTTGTGTACATGTATACATTTGTACTTGATTTTCTTATACTATGCTTATAGCCGTTGATATATTTGTGTCTTTATTTGTCTGTTCGGATGTTTGTAGGTGTAATCTCGCAAAAATACAGTCAAGATTTGTATAAAAATCCCGAACACAATAAAAATTTACGGCGATCAATATTGTGAAGTAGGTATATAGTTCCCTTTTAAGATAATAGATGGATACTTCTTGTCCCGGACTTCGCGCTGAATCATATTGCGGGTAAAATGTATATATACTACACATATGAAACCATAGGGTCGATTAACAAGCGACTTACAAATAACTGCGATTAAGTTACCTCACAATAGTCCGCGTGTAATAAAAACAAACATGCGTCCCCGAAATATATCTAATCACAAACCAAAAAGTTATCATATACCCTACGTCTCCATAGGAGTGTCGCTTGAGGCGTCGCAGCAGAACTTAATCTCTTCTGCGCGATCGCTTCTCTCACGGTTAATGACGCGAGCTGATATTGCGGAAACCGCTCAAATCCGCCCCTCCTCCTTCCCCCTCTGCACCCCTCACCCTCGCAAAGCACTTTGTTAAACTGTATTTTTGTATTACCTTCACCCTCAATATATACTAAAAAATTTAACACCTTGGTCTAGACATATTATTTATTTAAATTAACACCCGTTTAGACACATTTATTATATATATATATATTCATTTATATTGATATTGCAGTAACTTTTGGTAATCTAAGCCTACCCTTCCGTTTCTTTAACAATATTTCTTTCATGTAAAAAGAGCTTCATTAATGAAATAATGATAAGGGTTCACGATCACCGAAACATACCTATGTATGTTCAATATTTACGACACTGCAAAATAAAACTCGACCTACCTATCAGTATAGCATGTTTATACATTTCTTTATATTCTCTAAGCGGGACGTCAACGTAACTGGTCAAACGTAGAATTGGACTACACGCCTCTGTCTGCCTCCTCGAGGATTACAGGCTTGTTGTTACGTTTAGTTCGCATACTCTACAACAATTTCCGCGTAAAGAAGAATACAAGCAGCTTAAACGATTCCGACTAGTGTTCTTCTAGCTTGCCAGCTAATTCCTCTATCCATCTGTCGTATAAGGCGTCGCAGCGAGACTTTATCTCTTCTGCGCGATCGACTCCCCTGCGTTTAATGGTGCACGCCGATATTGCGGAGATCGCTTCGCAAGCCGCTCGCCGGTCAAAAGCGGGGGTTTTCTTCGCTGTGAAATTTACGAGTTTGTGACTTTTCTTCTCTTTGTTTATTTAGACTAATCACAATAATAATAATTATTATAATAATTGTTATCAGCTATCACGGCCGGTCCCTTACAGGGTGCGCTAAAATCACCGTAACTCATATAATTATAGTCATTTTAAATTTCTATTCGGAATTAATGCTCTTACTTGTCTTACTGAGCAGTGCAAAAGCTATTTTAAATTTTTTCCCCTATGGTATCTTTTATTGTTGCTTTGTTAATATAGTTGTGCATTTGAATCTTAATTATTATACTAGTATTCTAGAACCTTCCATACGAATGAACGAACGAATGTTTGAACCACACAAACACCCAAAATACATCATCATCACATCAGCTTTTACGTTCCACTGCTGGTCATAGACCTTTCCCAAGGTGTACCACAACACCTGATTCTCCGCAGATCTTATTCAACCGCTACCACCTGCCTTTTTAAAGTTGTCGGTCCAACGGATTGGAGGACGACCCACAGTACGTCCAAAATACACTACGTCCAAAATACAAACTATAGATACCTACGTTAGAAAGTAAAAAAGAAATAGAATCAATGTGAAAATTTTTAAATAATCATAATGTCTTCTATAAGCTTGTAGAAGCTTACAATGTCGTCATAGGCACAAGACAAACTCTCCAAAATATATTTACAGCTTGATATAATTAAACCTTCGTCGAGATCGTTTTAAGTACCTCCAATATTCCGCTTTTCGTGCAAAATTGGACTCGCCCAGAATTTAATAACATTCAAAAGCAAAACTTACGCGCCTTCAAAATACGACGCCCGGCAATAAAATTAACTAGTAAGAAAAAACATTGGAACATTGTATTGAAAAGTGTCAATTAAAAACTGCAGCATCAAAAATATATGTATATGTACCTGATGTAACAAACCAAAAAAAAACCTAACACCACACCTGTAAGTCCCAAAGGGGTAGGCAGAGGAGTGTAGTACACTCCCACGATTCACCAGTTACGTTTATGTCCCATGGAAAAGCCGGTGAGCCTATT
>DWME01000839.1:0-29210 GCA_018244795.1 Parelbella ahira ahira
TGAGGTTATGTATAACCTCATTATGTACGTGTAATGGGAGTATATATTTATTTTTACTACCCATCCTACGCCCATCAGTTCCGAAACCAACTTTCCACTCCAAACTTCGTTTCGGTAACTGGCTTTACTAATTTATTGATTCGACTTACTTAAAGACCTTTAGACAGTGTTGTTCAAACTGTTTCAATGGAAATGTTAAAGCAAGACTTTAATTTATTATTATTTTATTATGTATTAAATGATATACGACCAAAATACTAGTACACTTTTAATAACAAATTTTCCAAGAAAAATATCATAATGAAATATGGTGCCATTAATATTGCTCAGTACGACTGAAATTTAATGAGTGAATAAATAAATAATTTTTGGAAGTTAACATTGTACACTGTTAGTTTATATGAATTTATAAGACTTCATTCATATTGAAGTGTAGATTTATTTTCCATTGTAAAAATAGAGTATTCAAATTTAAAACTATATCTTTATAAATGTTAGTGTGGTGAATACAGTTACATGTTTATACATACAAACTTTAGTATCGTTCAGTTAGACGAAAAATCATAAATATATTAATATAACATTATGTTATAATTCTTCATAGAATCGAGGCTACGCCTATTAGGTACCTCATACCAGGCATAATGTCTGCTGCTGAACATTTCAAATCAGAATAACTCAATAATATTATTCCAGACCCGGAGGCTCAGCTTAGGACCTTATCCTCACCAGTCGGTTAAAAATATATGAAATCACATGTATTACTAAGGATAAGGTACAATATTAGTTTTGTAAAATAAACATATATGTAAATTTTTAAAATAAATATATTTCTATTAACACGTATTTGTAAAACTGATGTCATTTTTTTAAATTACTCTAAAGAACTTGTTACACGCATACACAAGTTTATTTTTTTTACAAATTATTTTAATTGATAACTGTAATTATAACAAGTAAGTTTGAGAATCCCAGTCTGGAGAGATTACTCTCAAAGTGTCTAAGAATTTAAGTCTAATACTTTGCTTGTTTAATGTTAACTGAATTATTTGATAAGTCATGTACACAGTAGTGAGGTATATACCAATTTGATTTGGCTGTTCAGTCAACCAATAAAATTGTATAACAATAGGTTGATGGATATATACATATGTATAGATAAAATAAAATACAATTTATAAATTTATTCTACAATAACGTACGGATGTTGATATGTTTACAATTATTAAGTATTTCTTATTCTTTATTTAAAAAGCGACACTTTTAAATAGGCAGGTAATTTTTTACAGTTTTATTGGAGGCAAAGGACTCACGATAAATGAGGCGGGCTTGATTGAAATAAAAATATGTAGTAGGTAATGTACCTATGATGTACATATGCATAATGCGGTGTACAAAAGTATAAGATAATATGGAAACTGGTCAGAAGACAAAAATTTATACAAATAGATAATAGTGATAATCGAGAGATTTCAATTTCAGGTTTCTAATTCCTGGTATGCGCTTCTAACTTCTCAAAGCTTTGTGTTTCAAAATCAAGTATCAGTTACTTTATAGGAAAACAACTTAAGGCAACGTGCATGCCCTACAACGTTCACAAAAACATGTGAAATGACAATATACATTCGCTCGGCGTTTTAAACTGGTTTTCGTACTTTGAGAGGAAAACCTGTGCGAAACAGTGAAATGGTATTTTTTTACACACAAGCACATAACGAATTATTGTGCCCATCACATAAGTAATTATTCTGAGTGGTAATCGAACTCAGGAACCTCGGCTCAGCAGTCAGATGCACTAACCACTGAAACACCTGACCAGTTACATGAGTTGTTGATGGTGACCATGATAATACGGCGTTGCATCGGATTCTTATGATCCCATTTTCAAATGACACACTCGCCATTCTTACATCCAGCAAAAATACATATTATTACATAATATACGAGTACCAAATTAACTTCACTTTTTTGTTTCCTTCGTCTTTTTAAACTTATTTTAGCTATACGTGTGGTTATAAAAATAACAAAATATTAGAAAAACCATAAAATACATCCACAGAGACACGAGGAGATGTCAAGCTTCAGCATCACGTAAGCATGTTTCGAAATAAACTGTAACAACGAAATTTACCTCTTCACTGAGCACGCGGTAATTTTCATACATTGTACAGAACGAGGCGTACTTTAACGAGAAGTAACAATTAGAGCAAGAGAATTATAAAAAATATTGCCTGTTGCAGTTGAATACACTTTTTGCTGTATTTTTTCGTACGTATTCATAAAAGAACACGGTATGCACTAGTTTTACATGTTTATCGTGTTTTACCTGATTTTAAATAGTCACAATCAATGCGCCAAGGGTTTGCGGTCATTAGCCCACAAGCAGCAATTAGAACTTTTTCAGTGAATATGACATCCGGGATATGCCAAACAGTGAGAACGCATCTGTTTGGCGGAAAAATGAATCAGTAAAAAAAATTTTAGAAAAAAAAACGTAGCATCACGCCTGTAATTCTCGAAGGGATAGGCAGAGGAGCTTAGTACTGCCCCACGTTTCACCAATTACGGTTAAGTCGCATGGAATAAGTGGTGAGTCCATTGCCATACCCCGGGCTCAGATCCAGACTCCGAGAACTATACCTACTACAACTGTACTAACTATACTAGCGAATAGTCGTTAGTAGGTATAGACCTACTAGAAATTCTAAATAAGAAATATCCAATAATACTCGACCCGGGATTTGGACCCAGGACCTCCTGATCGGCACTCGCGATTACCGCTGCTCGACTAACGACGCAGTCCAGAAAGAAAAAATCTAGAAAAAAAATTATAATTAAAAATTTAGCTAATAACTCACTGCGCAAATAATAACTGAAGACGTACGGTATACTTTAATATAAGTATGGTATGAATTTACAAGTGTCACTTGGTAAAGAGAATAACACTTCTCACCTCTGACTTTGTCTTGGAGCAGCGTCATCAACGAACCAAGTTTAGGAATACAACTAAAACGGTTTACGACTCACACACCCGGTGTTTTACGGTCCTCTACAGCTCCGCGGAAATTCGCTATTTACTGTGAATGCGTACCTTTATTTACAGGTGTTTTAAATACAAAATATTACGTGCTTATTTGCCGTCAACTTTACTCCCCATCAAGTTGATTGATGTCTTGAAAACCACAGAGGAAAATCTGTGACTGCGTGGATGTTAATAATAGTTGGAATGCAAGAAAAAACCTGTAGGTATTGCAGTGACCACCTATAAACTGACGAATCAAAGACTATAAAAGAATTTCTATCGTTTTGCTTTCGTATAGATTCTAAAAATATTAGCTTGCAATCGCGAAATTGGGCGAAAAGGAATCTTAATCGTCGGAATTGATTTAAAAATTGTTTTATTACAAAGAAACGCGAACAAATCTTGTAAGAAAACTTTCCTACCAAAATATTTCAATATAAACACCAATTAAAAAAAAAATAACATTGCATTGGTAGAGAAATTCGCTAACTACTCTATAAAATACAATCGTTTGATAAGACATCAACAAATAATTAAGGCGAGGAGTCGCCAATAAATATCGTGGAAAGCGAGTATTCGACGGAATTAACACCGTAGCAGATACAAAGCAAACTGAGTTTTTCCATCACGGACCACTAAGCTATGGAAATATCTTATGTCAAAGTAAACGAAATGGAAAGAAAGGAATTAAATGAGAATGAAAGGCCACAGTTTCAAGGGAAGCTTGGCCCTCAAGCGATGTACGAAAGTCATGTTAACTAAGACGGATGAATAAAAGACTCATTATTCAGTTATACGACATACTAAAACATAACGTTTCCAATTACCATTACATATAAATATTTAACACAATATTGGTGCATTTTTTAATTATATTTATATAATGTCGCTTGATATTGCATCTCGTTTGCAGTAGAACGAGTCCTAATTTCGAAATAATTAAAGAAACGATTAAACCGTTTCAACCCTATCTTGAAGAAGGTGGGAGGGGGTGAGCCGAAAATTGTTGCCTTCTACAGGGCTGTCTCGCGTAATAAACTTTGCTAAGGAATTTCATTAGTTTTGTTCAATAAATTAGAAGGTTATGTTAGCGTGTGTCGGCCCTACAATTACCTTGTCGTCGTAGAGTAATAAAGAGTCGGTAAGTGGATCTCTTAAGAGTTATGAATCTTTCGAGGGGTCCGCCTTTAGCAAAAAGAGCATGTCCTTGAAATGTCAAAAAGCAAATTACATCGTCCAATTAAAAAGCTGTAAAGCTGTTAAACGAAGATTGTATGCTTCGTTTATTATTTAAGGAACGCACCTCTAATCGCTTTATACATATTATTTGTAGCAAATATTGAAAAGAATTAACTTTTATATTGATTCTGAAATAAACAGAAAAACAGTCGATAGTTCGAAAACTTGTAGTATACGATTACATATTATGTAGGTACATTAAGAGTATCAAGTCAATTTAAATTAAATCTTATTTAATTAATATATTTAATAATAGCTTACAAGTAAATATATTATATGTCATGTACTAAAATATAATATTGTATAGGTGCTCGCACAGAACACAGGACTCAGGATCAGAGGCACAAAATACGATAAATTTCATAAACCTTACAAAGTTATGGGTGTCTTTATAATGAAACAGAAAATACATAAGTATCGCGAGGAAATTTAGGGGCCTTACAGTAATACAAAATGCTCTTTAAGTCGTGTGAAAATTTCCAATTAAAAATTGGCTAACGTGGCAACTACAGCCTCAATGGTTTCCATTCTGACGAAAGAACCAGCATCAACAGTGAAACAAAAAAATATTGAGAATAATAACGACGATAAATTCAGGGCAAAACATACAAATTCATTATTATGTCAAAATATTTTCCACTAAAATTTTCCAAGCCCATCGTTAACACCATACAAAACAAGCCTACCATTAAATCCGCCGTGAAATTCCGTACAAGCTCCAATTTTATCGCCAGCAGAACGATCACCCCCACGCCACGGCTAATTTTACACCCTCATAAAAAAACTAACGCGCCATAATACAGCTGTCATAACACTTGGGCTAAATGTCCGTGTTTCAGCTCCGTTTTGGACACTACAATAACCATAACACTTGCAATGTTATGCGCTACAAATAAATATATAGAGAAAATAAGTACATTTTCCTCCTAGACGACGCTTATGTTGTATATATTTGTATTATTTTCAGAAATGTAATACATATAATGGTATTACTCACGTCATTGAATTCGATTTTTAACGATAACACTAAACAACTAAACAGATCGTTACGTGACGTGCTTAGTTCTTTCAGTGACATTTAGCCTCCCGCACGCACAGAAATTCTAAGCACGATCTAATACGACAAAGTCAAATATTCATGTAGTACCTATAAGGTCTGTAATATTGAAATAATGGATAAAAAAAGGAAAACATAAATTTAATTAACACGTTTTTAACTTTTACGCGTTTTTATACTATTGCATTAAAAAAAATCTAAATAATTCAACTTTCGGTAGGAAATATCAACGGGCGAGAAGCGAGCTTCTTATCTGCTCCTTCGCTACGAGTTAAAAACTCCGTTATATTTTTTATTATCTTGAGTTATTTGATAATTCTTGTCGCAAGAACGGTGATTTAGTACACAGGGTCGGCGTCAGAGGCGCTACTGAGCTCAAAAAAATTACAGAAACCGTCATTATGATAAATTACTCAGTTATCTTGTTCTTGTAATTTCATACTCTGCAGTCTCCACTCACCGTGTTTGGTTCCAGTTTTTATGTACAAGGTTGAATTGTTGATATGGGCACAGGCGTGACGTATCCTCAACAAGACAGTATGTTAATGAGTTTTCGTCCTATAAATTTATAATTTATTTGTCACTCACGCATCATGCATTAATGCAACCTGTACCAGCCTTTAAAGGCTTACTAAGCTTAATCTAAATTAGAAAAATTAAATTTTTTTCAATTTATGCCTTAAGTTATTTAAAGGGAAATAAACTTTTTGGAATCTGTCTACTAAATTCGTCTACGAATTCATATAATATGTAAGTTCAAAATACTCATTTAGTACAAACTAGTATTTTAAGTTATATAACGACTAAGTAATTAATCAATTATTGTAATAATTATAAATTATAACCAATGCCAGTCATAATACGATTTTGATGTTTAATATAAACAGTGTATAAACGTATAGAATGGTATAATAATATCCCTTGAAACTTCGATGGGGCTGAAACCGAAATATTGTGTCAGAATTTATGGCTACTGCGGTCACACGGGACAGATAAGGTCTTGGCTTTAGTTACAGCGGTGTTACTGGTTGAGTTGTTTTACAACGTACAACATAACATATCTCCCATATTTCCCCGTAGGGATAAGCAGAGAAGCGTAGTGTTCCATCGGTTATATTGTATGTCCCTTAGCAGGGACTCACTCACTTACTCATGGATATAAGTTTTAGGGAATATTTTAGGTACAGTTTTTCCATAAATGACTATGTAAAACAAATTGGACCATTCAGCTGGTCATATTTAAAATATTACACGAGAAAATTTATAAACTGTAGTTTTGTTAATAACTTGACAGCCTCTTTGCTCTAGTGGTTCTACGCGCGACTACTGATTAAGTAGTTCTGCTTTCCATCCAAGGGTCGAGCAAGTAACGTTGGGTTTTTCTAAATTTAAATTCACAGAATTAGCTCGAAGTTTGAATTTGTGCGCGGTGTATGGATATAATCTTACACTTTATTACATGGAACTTATAAATGATGAAAAGTGAGAGTACTGCACTCTTCTTCCTAACTATTCCAAGAAATACAAGCGTGTTTTTATTCTAAAAAATTCTGGCGAACGTTACAACAATAATGTTATAAAATGTTCTTAAGTACGCAATGTTTCAGGGCTATAACGATCAATAAATAACAACTTCCGCTAATCGCTAGTACTGACGCCATACACTCAGACGAGGACCAAGTTGTCTCTTAGTGTCGAAATCGTCTATACCCGCAGTAGATAATTAAACAGCTGTGCCGCCGTTTGAAGAGATGTCGCCACTAACGCACTGCCAACTTGCTCACTCCGCTTCATATTTTGGGCAGCTAGCCCTTACTGCTATATGAAAATTGAAATGTATATAGGTATGGAGAGTATACAATCCAAATATTACTTCTATATGATGATGATGATGGCACTCATGCTTCGGTATAATATATCATAATATGTCTTATATAGAATGTGGTAAGCTTCATCATCAACTTTTAGATACCCACTGATGGGCATAAGCTTTCCCTAATCGGTGCCACTACTTCTAATCCTGGGTCTTTCGAATTCAACAGCTTTCTCCTTCAGATCGGCAGACCACCTGGTAGGTATGGCAATAGTACTTCAATAGCCAAAATTCAAAAACTTTACAATTATTCATCGATGATTTTTTTCAAGTAAAAGTAATATTCTATTACCTTCTAGTATATAATGAATTCAATAACATTCAATTTTATTTCAAGTGGGCCGAAATATTTTATCATTGGACTATAATATATTATATTGGGACCTTCTGAACCAATCTAAGAAATAAACAACCGGAATTCTCAGATTCGGCAGTAATAGGATCGCATCGATTATAGACGGTACGCATCTCGCTCCACGGGTTATGAAATTGGATCCGTGGACAATAAAATACATAATTTACCCCGACCTCCCCCGGGACGCGGACTTATTGTGGCGTGTAGTAAATTTCGCAAGACGCACGTGCTCCCAACGATTGCGGCCTGCGAGTGATAAGTTCGGGAATTGGTTGCTGTTTGTGAAATATCCGAATTATAAAATGGATATTTCACATATTTTCCTATTTATGGGATCTAGTGATATGTTACAGTTACAATACAGTAATAAAACAGTCACTGTGTCTAAGGCGTTGCTGCGTCAGGATAAAGCAGCATTTCTTTTGTCCTTGCGTTGGAGTTTTAAACATTTTTTATACATATCTACGCTAACTGCTAAATGGCCGATGCACGCATGTTCTAAATAAGAATTAAACAGAATAACTATTTAAATGCGCATAATTTTTAAATCGCACAAAGATATCTTATATCTTGCAGGTGAATGTTATCTGACTCAATCAGCTCATAATCAATAGAACCCAAACGAAAAAAAACTTAATCATCAAGAAAATAAATCACTAACAAGTTTCCGAAGCGCCGTTATGCGGAAAGTTGGGGTAAATTAATTTCACGGCATCCCGCGCTGCTCGAGGCGGATAGTTGTCGAACTTCAACTTAACTTCAACTTCAGCTTCAGATGAGCGGCTACTGAGTGATTGGGAATTTTAGGGAAATTACTCACTTTCGGTAAAAGAGTCGCGTAGTTTGCTAAATTACTTTTAGGCAGTTTGTACCCGAAATTATTATCAGTAGAAATTTCTTAAATGCGTTAAATATGTATAATGAAATGTACTAAAATGCTTAAAAATATTTTGACTATTATTATTTATATAAGAACTTAAATAAAAGGAAATAAATCATAGTAGCTTCCTTTTTATGACGTAACATAATATCATGACTGTATTCCGCCGAACAGCTCGGCAGAGGAATGCAATAAACTCCCACGATTTCGTTCAGTGGTCTTCCACCACCAGTACCAGCGGTTGTGTTCTGGTCCTACCATAGAACAGACGGTGAGCCTGTTGTCATACACAGAGCCTAAATTTCGACTCCAAGGTATTATTATAACTTTCAAGTTAGAAAAACCCAAAAGAACCCAATCCGCGGTTTGAACCTAAGACCTCGCAGTCAAGACCTATATTTTAGGTCTGTGACAAACCATAAATATGTTTACAATATTAATTAATTAATCACTTTTTAAAATTAATATATATTTTTAATTTACACTAAAATTGCACCGTTTCCAAAATTCTAAGCAGCGAAAACAAATATTCTGAACGCGTCGTTTTAATCCTGACAAATGTGAGCGCTTTTAATTAGATATTTTAATTATTTCCCTCCTTAGCCCTTACTAATTACAATCTATCGAGTCGTAAGACGGTGCAAAAAGCCTTTACAAATAAGATATACGCCCTAACCGGGGTTTAATCAAGGAGGCGTTGCAAATTAAATCGTAATTAGCGCCGTTGTCTAACAATAAAGGAATCAACACGGTATTTTTACTCAAACCAATACTTTGCCTTCGTTTGAAATGTCATATAATTGGATGTTGTGTTTGTTGTATTTTATTTATATGTACTCAAACCATAAATAATTGACTGCCTCGTTGGTCGAGCGATTGCAAGCGCGACTGCCGATCGGGATGTCCTGGGTTCAAATCCCGGGTCGGGTAATATTGGCTTTTTCTAATTTAGAATTTCTAAGAGTGACTCGGAGTCTGGAATTGTGCCCGGTGTATGGCAATAGGCTCACCATCTATTCCATCGGACTTAAACGTAACTGGTGAAACATGAGAGTGTTCTACACCCCTCTGCCTACGACTTCGGGTATTACAGGCGTGATCTTACGTTTATAAATAATTATTTTTTATTACAAGAAAACTTTTAATTCAAGCTATTTCATTACTATATCTATAAGTAGGTACATTTGAAATTAGATTGTTTTTATTACGTAAAACAATTAGGTCGTACCCCGAGATGGGAAAATAAATATATCTAGCACGCTGTAAAAATATCCCACATTGGTTGCTGTAATTAAAATCGGAACTGGGCCGAACCGGTTTCTGCATACAAGATGCTTACAATATTTCCCTTTAGAGCTTTGAAATTTAATAAGCGTTTAACACTTCAAAGCCCTCGTGTAAAGCAATTTGGCGTAGTCGTTGAAAAACAGCGAGTTTTCGGCTGGAAAACGTAATTGGTTTAGAACATGGTGCCTCGGTAAAAGATTAATTAGCGCTGCAAACAGCCGAGGTAGCGCTTTAAAGCGCTCTTGCGTTTGTCAAGATCGTAATAGCAGTAATAGCACAAGCGAATGGAATGGAATTGTCCCAGGACATGTCACATGGGAAAAGGCAAGGGGTTACTACTGTTATTTTAATGTTACTGTGGACTCAAAAATGTTTTAGTTTGCAGTTGCTAAATCTACTCGGCGGGATCACAGTCCCATTCCTGTTAACATCTCGTGTTTGTAAACGTATAATATAACGTGACAATGTATGATAATAATATCTTAGGACATCTCTACAGACCACCATCTGTTCCCAAAGTAAGGATCAAGAGAGCATGTTTCATGGTAGCCAATAACGATCAACTACGTAGTTAACATATAATGTACTCGTACGTATAAATATACTTTTTTATACCCAGACAGAAGAATTCCTTGAACTCCTTATACAAATAATAATCTGAACTAGTAATAAAATTTAAGAACAATGAGATATGATAATTTTATTTATTATCAATGTGAAACGTCAATCATATACGAGTACCTAATATTTAAAAAAAATGATTTAATTGAAAGGATATTGCTTAGATTGCAGCGACGCTGGATGCGACAAGCCGAAGACAGGGCGTGATGGCGCTCATTGGGGGAGGCCGATGTGCAGCAGTGAACTATGACGCTGATGACGATGACGATATTGATTTGGTTGGAATCTACAATTCGTTCAGTCTCATTTTTGATAATCACTTATAACGTTGTTTTAATGGTTGTCATCACGGCGTAATTGATAGCGTTTACACATATTTTAATAGCGGAAACTGCGATGTTGATGGTTAAATCGTCTCCGGTCCACCAGTAAAATGTATCACTGGTACATAAAATTTCCCTCTGAATTAAAGCCGCCTTAATGGATCCGTGACCTAGTTTTTATTCTCGCTAGTTCTATCTGCGATAATGTTATGTAAGACTAGAACGTAAGATTTTCACTACGTTATTTTATATCTTACTGGATACTATTACCAATTCTACCTCCGAGTTGCAGGTAACTTATAATTAACATACGTAAACATAGTCGCTTACCTTCTTATTGAAGAGAACCGATGAAACACCTGGAATAAACAATAAATTAACTATTATTAAGCATTCTATGCGGAAAATGTGGAATAATCTTCATCAAGATAAGTACAAAAAGTTCCCTGCAAAACTTACAACGTATTAGCCACTCTTTGGGTATTGCAAATATTCATAGACGGCCGTTACCATTTACCATGGATTGGTACAACTAAGTCTTTATCAGATTAAATAAATCAAACTAAAAGTTAAGCAGTGGACCTTCTTCTCTCTATAAGCTGCCACTTCTTCATTTCCTATAATTAATTATCTGATGAATGCCAGATCTATCAATGAATGTCGTTTCAAATTTAACATTTTAAGTTCCCTTAGATTTTAGAAATAATACATTTGTCGCTCCAAGAAAATATTATTTTTGGTCTATTATATTATCAACAGTATGATAAAAAGTAATTATCTCATAATATTGTATTAAAAACAATTAGATAATGCTTATATTTTGAAATTGTATTTAATTAATTGTATTTTGGTTAGTCACAAAATAACTTGGTTTATAGTGAACTTGAAGTAATTTCTAATATAGGATAGTCTGTATGTTTTACACTTTTCTTTGCAAAATCAACCTACCAATTTGACACATGCCTTGGGAGCACCGACGCTAAAAACACGAATGTGATATTTATCTTATAATTTCTGAATGCCGAACGCACGGGTTCATTTCCGCACACTCGAGCCCATTCAAACTTAGTGCGGCTTATTCAACGCACGGTTCAGCGCAGGCTCTTTCAACGCACGACTCGGCTCATTCGACCTCGAGCGCGACCTCGCCAATTCATTTACGAGCGTCTCAGACTTCTTTATTTTAAAAAGAAATTCTTAGAAAGAGCTCGAGACGTGTGTGCTTTGAGTGCGAGCTCATTATGGACTTTCATTTCATTTCTTTGAATACAGGTGAGTTCATTAACGGGAATAGAAGTATGGCGGGGAATTTTTCATTAAGACCTCAATTGAGCTCCCATATCCGGAGTAACTTGGAATGGGTTTGTTGAAGCGTGATCAATGACTTACATGTCGCGGTATGTTAATTACATTGGGTGTAAAATATTTGCGTTAATATTTTAAGAGATAGGAATTTTGAAAAGCATCTCGTTTACTTTTTACGTTATTTCATACTCTGCATAACTTGGCCGCGTTAATTCGAGTGCACTTTTCTCCACTGCAGTTAACGCTCTACGTGCGAAAATGAATAATTTCATCTATGCACGAAGTTTTGCATGTACCTACCTGCGAGCATTTAAATAAGTTATTTTTTTGCTATACGGACCTACGAGAACTCGTGTTTCCGGTAAGATTGTACAAATGTTATAAAGGTTTTAATGGCAACGTACATACAATTTTAACTGACTTGTGAATATATTACAATACTTTTAACGTTATTATTTTTATATTATCTATAATTGTCATGGTTATAAAATTTTACGAATAAATGCAAGGATCCGTTGTGCTAAAACGGTAAAATAAACCAAATAACTTATGTAAAAAGGGTTTTAATATTATAGTACAAAATATGTTATAAATTTCTTTTATTTGCGTTTCGTGACCGATGTATGGCAATAGGCTCATCTATTCCATGATCGGACGTTTAGAGTAACTGGTGAAACGAAGAGGTGTACTACAGTTGTTTGCCTTGCCTTTCGGGAAAATGCATTAATTACAAATAATCGGTTTCATAAAAGTCTGTGGCTCCGATTGTATGATAAATTTAAAATACAAGCATTAATTTCCGCTCTCTTAAAATAAAAATAAAACAATATTTGAGGAAATTCAACTGTCTATATGACGTCTAATTTTTAATGCGATGCCTCAACAACGTAAACAGTTTAATAAGTTTCGAAAACTTGTCACGGTAATTTTTAAAGTAGCGACTTCAGCCAATACAAACACAATATTCATTTTCACATGTTCGCTTCCTATTCTTTCAACAGTCACGGATCTCTACAAATCTGAGAAGGAGTAACGGATAAGAAAACTAAATAAGAAAGACCTTACAAATCTACGATGTCTGCCTCGCGAACCACCTTCTAACCATTGTTACCGGCTCTAGACAGGATTTTTTTAGCGTAGCCGCCTGCATTGCTTCTTGACTTTGGTGTAGGGTACAGGCTTAAGCGAGTCGGGTAATTTGCTACTACGTTAGTAAAAAACGTTCATTAAATTTAATATGTATTTACTTTTGAACGCAGTAATTTCCGTGCGTGTGTCGAATATTACAATAGCAGAACAAATACAAAGCTGTTTGAATTGATACGAGATAAAGGTAAGGGATTCCAAGTTCCGTCTTAGGAGCTGAAACCGACCTCACTCGGCCGTGCTGCACGTTGCTAATACAACATGCGAGGCTCTGGCGATTGCGCAATCTACCGGGATACAGCTAAAGGCCACAGCCGTAGTCGGGCCGCAACGTAGACGAGAAGTTGTTCTCTGGGATCTACAACCCACATGCCCAGTAGATATTATGATCATAACCTCCTTTGGGAAGGCCTATCTCCAACAGTTGACTGAAACAGGCCGATGATGATGAGATACACTTGCATGATAAAATAAGTATCAGGTGAAACCCATATATCTAGTTATCAAGGGTAATGGAGCCAATATAATCAATACTGCAGCACATAATTTATCTGTTAATCATAGTTAATTAATAGACAAAAACAATAAAATATAAAGCTTCCCAACTAATTCCAAATAATTCATGCAAATAAAGCAGATTTCTAGAAGTATTTGAAAGTAGTTAAGCTATTTGGTCATGTATCTGTCGTCATGCAGGTACATTTCACTCACCTCAAAACTTAGAAAACCATAGAACATGCCACCGGCTCAATTCATTTAAAAAAGATTTCCAAACATCCTAAAAGCACTGCGGCAAAGTTCACTGATTAATAAGAATAATTATTACTCAAAGCATCATGAGATGCATGAGAATGCACTTGATAGTTTTTACGAGCAGTCCCAGAAGCAGCTTGGAACTCCGTCCCCTAACTTGACTAGCTCTACGAGACACCCCGTTATAAATGAATTTAAGTGCAAAGTCGCCTACTAATCTTTTACGACTTGCGCCAATGACATTCACGGTCATGATCTTTGAATAGTAGGATCGCTTTGAATACCCACCGGGGCGCAATTGACGATGGAATCGCTAAGGCGACGCGCGCTTCTTTTTAGTTTAGTTAATCTATGACAGTCTTTGTGAGAATATCTTTTCTAGAATTTTCTAGTAGCTGGAATACGTTTCAATTTGTATCGTGAACCCTTTTTGTTTTAAGTTTATTCTCGGTTGAAGGTAATTGCTGGTTGCCGGAGTTGGGATTGGATTTGTTATCTTTGTAACTGCAGGAAGCGCGCTCAAACGAATATTCTAAAACTGTGTCTAGATATAAGGTAAAAGAAGGATCATTATATATCCACTATTGAGCTTAAGTGAGATAAATAATGTTTTGGATATTTATGATTTGAAAGACACAATTGATGACCATCTACATGTTTTTTAAACGTATCATTTTTAAATCACATTCATGGCTACTTTTGGACAAAAATATACTTGAACCTTTTTCTTTTATCCATATTCGACATTTTCTGCAACACAATTGCTGTTACATATTGTCTTACTTTATCATGAATATATATCAAGCGTTACGCAGTTGCGACCAACGGCCGGTTGGCCTGTGTTTGTGAAACTGAAAAACGTATACTTTACCGCGTTGGCCATCGATTAGGACTACGATTACTAGTACGCAGATGATACAGATGGGAGTCAAGTAGACGAGTCCGTTCGCAGTGTACCGAACTCGGAGACAAAAGCCTAAGTTATCTGTCAGACCGTCAGTAGTAAAAGTAATGTTCACAAAATGATTCATTTTTAAGTTATGTAGTACATACTCGTACATTTATTTCAAATGTTTTAGCTGTAACTGTTTTAGCTTAAAATGTTAACACATGCTCCCTTCGTTCCATTTATATTCGATCATCTGATTCCAATCTAAGCAATGATTATACTATAATGACAAAGCAGTTAATAAATATATCATATTTACATGGGTAATTTAATATCCAGATATACCAGTGCTCTGTGCTAATACAAAACAAATCCTAATGCTTTCCCCAGAAAAATGAGCCCTGATAGAAAATGAACACAAGACTCAGGGTAACTAACAACTCGACCGATAGGCCTGTCTTTATACTTTTCTTCATTCCACGAAGCGATTTCTAAAATAAATGATACAAATATCTATTATATTATTCGTTTCCATATATTTTTGCAGCTAACCGTACCACAAGGTAGCGCCAAGCTACAAGCGTCAACGTCTCCCGACATCGAGACTCAGGTGCATCCTTTGTAATATCCAAAGCCTGTCAACACCGATTGTGTGCGCCGCTGTACCGAGTCGATGACAACTCTCATTTGCACTGCAAGTACGGTGCATGTTCCGAGATATTTGTAGGAGTTGGCAAATTGTGCTATTGTGAAAATATGCAGTCGCTTCAGCATTTATTTAGTGGTTCTTTCTCCAATCGAACTTTGCAACTGTCATACTACATTTTCAGGTTTTATCTGTGGAATTGTGATGTAGTTATTGATTTTAAAATAATGGATCAGGATTATTATTGTTATTTATAGTATTCAAACGGATATCATTAAAGGACTATTTTAAGCACTTGTTAAAAGGTAGAATCTGTTGGATTATACTCAAACGTACACTTTCTACTTGCTACAAAATGCGGTAATAGTCTAATTATTCTTGAGGTATTAATATATAGGTATATTTAACACACTGGATACAAAATAGGTATGGACGTACCTACATATTATTATTTTGTGTAGACATTATAGATTCGAACGGACCGTTGTAATACCACTACACAAGGGAGATACAAATCTAGAACCTTGGAAACATATTATCACAATACAAAATAAGGATCCGTCATCGTAACCCGACACATAGTTTGTGGGCGACGCACGCAGCGCAGCGGGGATCGCCAATTACCCGCCCACACTTGGACACCCGCTGGCACCTAATGTACCACCGTGAGCTACTATTACGCATCATGCCGGTCTTCGGTTAATGTAATGTTTCCTTTGCATGTAATACAAACACGTCACTGATCCCTATTAGGAAAATAATTTATTCTTATCCATGCAAAACCTGATCATGGGTATTTACTGCTGTGAATTTTGATAATTTCGCAGAAATAAATATTCAAATGAACTAAAACTTTTTTCTTACTGCTTATCATATACATAAATAATGCATTCAAAGTAAAAACATAATACTACGACATTATTTTTACGTAAAAAAAATATAGATAGAATTTTAGTAGAGTCAAACCCCCAACAATATTTAACAAAACGACCCAAAATTAGTCTGCAGCGATCGATCGGCCGACCACTAACCATTACCGTTAACGTTAACGAGGCAGTCTCCGTAATGGAGAATTAAACGACAGGTTTTAATCATCCATAACTCAGGCTAAACTGCAGATAATTTGATCGCTAAACCCGCATTTCACACTCCGTTTCGCAATTAGCATGCGTTGTTGGGGCCGCCCGCTTGTAGTGTGGCCCTAGAGACGGCGATAAGGAGTTCATTTTTGTTTTCAAGACCTTACGACGTCCTGTCGTGTTTTACTCTGCAACACAAGTCCTAATCTTAGCCACTAAATATATATAAAATACTTATACATTTACATTTTATTATACTTATTAATAATTAAGATACATTTACTTATGATGTCCACTGACACCTAATAAATGTTACAT
Organism: Parelbella ahira ahira; assembly: GCA_018244795.1. Taxonomy (NCBI): domain Eukaryota; kingdom Metazoa; phylum Arthropoda; class Insecta; order Lepidoptera; family Hesperiidae; genus Parelbella; species Parelbella ahira. The sequence continues at coordinate 16,794 of DWME01000839.1, forward strand.
TATATCAGACAAAATTACAAACTTAGCATATCTGCACTGCTGAGCATATCTGATAATGAATGACCGGTTCAACACATTTGTATTCCACTTGTCTAAATAGGCCGGGGCGTTCAGGGAGTCCGGGTTGCATAATATAGAACCAATTACTACCAATAATAACTCCCAATAGTTTCAAATATCCAAATATCAATGGAAATTGATAGGATATATTCACAACTACTTAACCGATAGGTAACGTTAAAGTGTCGATTCTGTTCTAGTGAAAATAACATTAATTAGATAACTCCTACTACCACTTGCTCCTACATATGTACCTATGTAAGATAGTCTTAACCGCTGTTAATTTGATCATTAAGGCCACATTATAATGTTCTGTCATGTAATTACCATACGTTCTAGATACCTCAGAAATGCGTGGTCTTATTGAGAGCTAGAAAGAGACTTTTTACAGTAAATTTTATAGTATTTTTTTAGTATTTTATAGTATTTCATTTTTTGAGACAGCTTCACTTTCATTTTAGAGAATACTTTATAAATACTAATTACTCGATGGAGATCGTTATGATTTACTCATAAATATAAATATTTAAATACATGACACAGCTCTAATAGCGATTTGCGTGAGTACTATTTTCTTACTGGGAAGTTAATATAAAATAACAATCTTAGTAAGAATAACCATTGATCATGAAGCGTCTTGTACATTCTATATAATCTATGGTTACAAAATTACATGAAGTGTCTAAAAATTCACTTTCTTAATAAAATTATTTCTTCATAAAACCAAAAATCAGAACAATACATACACTACACTCAACTCAAAACAGGAGCCATCCGGGAGTGGTAACAATTTTCTTATACATATGTAAATGACGGCAATGAATGCAACTAAGATGTTAAGAAAAATAGCCCAACCATTTTACCTTTTTTAAAAAGTTATTAAAGGCCAAAAGTAACAAAAAACAGTTTTTCGGGAAAATATCACGAGCTTAAAACGTGATTATAATTTGACAAGCGGCAGCTCGCTTACACTGCGACCGCATATCAATATCAAACTCGTGATCTCTCAGGTGTTAGCGCTGATTAATACGATGCGATGTTTTGAATTATTGTGATTCTGTACCGATGAAATTTATTCACTGTTATCTCTTTGTAGCGGATGCGGGTAGCGCAACGGGCATAATGACTTGATTACACATTTATGCTGCTTATCTACAGCGATGGCATAGCGCATAATAGAACCGTTGATAGTGATATGTTAATAGCCAAAATACCAATTACTGTTACTACTATTAAATTAATTCACACTACGATGTACGGGGTCGTCGATAAGTAGTGGATCAACGGAACAGTGGTATTAAGGGAGATCTACCGGACAATGTAAGTAGTACCAACATGACGGCATTATTTTTGATTTTTATCAAAGAAATTAACATTTTTCCATAATTACATGAAAAATATATTTAATTTATAGGATGTAGAGACAATCCGCAAACCCTGTATCCTGTGAACACTTCCCACTAAGACATACATACATACTTACAGATAGGTATGTTTTTTACATACTTAGTAATCTTCATCAATTTTTCAATGTTCTGTCGATTCTTGAAGAAACATTGACAACACATCCTCATTATTCCTTTATTAATCGATTACATCGGATAACCTAGAGTAAACTTCATCGTGATTTCATTTCAGAATACCCACAGTGTAAGTATATACATATGTGTCCATCTTTCTACAATAATATACCTTTCCTATTCATCTTTCATAAGACATTAAACCGATTGCGCGGAAAATATCGGAAGATTTTTACGAGTTTGCCCAAGAACCTACTATCTATTCTCGATCGTTGCGATTGTTCAATACCTTTGCTTAATCGACATTTATTCAAATATATGAAAAAAAACTCAGAGTGATGCTGCATAGGTAAACAGTATCCGTTGTTTAATCTCAAGAATTATATTGATATATAAGTGCGATCTTTCAAGTGTGGTGAGTAGGTATTTTAAATATTCGTTGATTTTGGTTAACAATAAAAAAAGATTAGAAAAGATTTTGGTTAACAATAAAAAGTAAATAAATAATTATACAGTCGATGCCTAATGCTAATGACGGACATTTTTCCCACAAACAACATCACAGGAACCAATGTTATTGAAAGCGATAATAAAATTCTTATGCAACGGTTAAAACGTCACTTTTAATATAATAATACTCGTACATTACACCCTGAAATTAGCAAATGGTAAAATTTCCTATTTGGAATCCGCCTCTTTACTTTATGACTGATATAGAATTGAATTGTTGACTTTCGACGAATTTTAAGGAAGCAATAAAACGTTTTATTGTCCACATTGTGACGTAAACGATCGCCGTTTCACATAGTCGAAAGGTAAACTATGGAAACTTTGCCGCCGAACGGTATGCAATAGAAAGATACTGCGTACAAGCAACGATTATAACTATTTAAAAACACTATAATTATCATGTCTGCATTTCTACGAAGGGTAGGCAGACAAATAAAGGACACGACCACGATTCACCACGATTATGTTACATATGACAGCATGGAATAGGGGATGAGTCTATTACTATACATTATGTTTACCTAAATCCAAACACCGAGCTACTACTAAACATTTTACGTTAGGAAAAGTACCCAACATGGCGATCGAGCCCAGGTCCTCTTTCCCAATCACATTCCCTTCGTCCTCCTTAAAAAAACCCTGAAATATAGGGATTATTATAGACACTGTTTTTATGGTTCTGAAAATGAGTAAGGAAGTAGTGGTTCCCCAGTGGTTTGCTACTTGGTGTTTGCTGAAGTTAGGAAGAATACATATATGTAGTATTATAAAATTGTTAGAAATTCGAATTGAAGAGGTACCTTCGTTATATTATAATGAAATATTAATATAATTCTACAATATCGATCTCAATAAATATGTCAACATCATTTTACACCAAAAGTAATCTTTTATTAGTTTTCGCTTTCAGATGTCTACATAAAAAGAAATTTTACATGTTTGTAAAACCGATGACAATAGATACCATAATTTAATAGTTTGATCCACACATTCGTGGCATTACGGCATACAGCGCCATCTATTATCCACTAATGTAAGTGAACCCATCATCACAATTCGCAATTATCAGATATTCAAATAGTCTCGTATGAGTTTGTTAGAAACAGTATAGCTGTATCTAAATTGTAAGAGGTATATATAAACATTGAAAAGATATATATATATACCTACCTACATACATCACCCAGATCTGTCATGAGTCTATTAGTGCTATTATTATAAATATTTCGAAGCTTCAATATTGTCATGACGCTTCACCACCCGGTCCTTACGTTGACTCTTATGCGCAAAATTTAAAAGTAATTTTTCGATTAAAAATCCTGCCAAGTTGACCAGGACCACGGTGTCGTTTTCGTACATACAAGCCTTAAATTGGGTACGCGGCAAAGCGAATTTTGAGTGCTCATAAATCTGTCACGCGTCAAACTAAGCCGCGTATCGAACGCTCCACGCGGCCGGTAAATTATACGATAGCCTTTCTACCTACTTACTTACTGCTAAACTTTATGAATGTAGCTATGTCCACTTCAATGTTTGTCTTAGATTGCTAACTTTTAAGCAATAGATAGCTGGTACAGAATTCACTGCGTATAACATGTATAACTGTAATCTACAACAAATTCAGAAGATTTCTTTTATACATATGTACAAGTTTTTTTATGTTTTTAAGCTTTGCCGCTAAATAGTTGGTCCAAGTGAACATAAGCCTTAAATCGACTACGCGGAACAACGAAATTCGAGAGCTCATAAATCTGTCACGTGTCAAACTAAGCCGCGTATCGAACGCGCCATGCGGCCGGTAACTCATGAACTAGCCTCTCGCCAGTGCTTATAAAAAATTATTAAATTATTATTGGATTTGGGCCCGATGTATGTAAGCCCACCCCCTATTACATGGGACGTATGTATAACAACCACTGAAAAGTGGCAGTTCTACGTTCCTCTTTCTACCTCTTTGGCTAAACCAGGTGCAATGATATTATGTTACGGTATGTGAATTATTATTAAAAATAACTCCTCTGTGCGCATTATTCGTGCTATAATTAAGCAGTATAAAACGCCTTAATATACTTTATTTGGTGTTTCTGATACCTATAGAAGACGGTTAATTACTTTCTTTCAAAATTGATTAATAAAATTGTTCATATTGTAGGTTCAAGAGTAAAAAAAGTCATCTGGTTTAAACGCACGAATAACAGTAAGCAAACGCCGCGGCTGACGAAAAAATAGACGTAAAGGTGTCATTCTCAGTTAGACCCTAGCTTTAGTACAGTTCCACTAATCACCACTGATATTATATTATTGCCTTGCAACATATCGTTCCGTCTCTTAAATGAAGACGGACTGCAAGATATAACGACGCCTCCATATTATTTCATATTAGACGTTATCCTGCGCGCACATTACGCGGACAAACGGGTTTCATTACTGCGCTATTGCGAACACACCAGATTTATTGTTGTCTTTATTTTTAGTGCAATCATGCGGTACATTTTTCTTCGGACCTATGACTGCATTTTTAAATTGCAATCGTTAAAAAATCCTCAGACATGAATTGACAATTAATTTCAAGTTTTTTACTACTTACACCGATTATTTTATTTACTTATAATTTACTATTCTTGGGTTAATGTTGCGAGTTGTTTCATGAAGAGCACGAAAATTATATTTAACAAATATTGTTAAAATGTAGATGGATTAACTGCGAAGAACAAATACCTAGTCGAGAATTTAATAACCTCTACTAATGCTACAAATGCGAAAGTATTTTTATTGAGCAGAAATGTGCTGGTCCTATAGGATTCGTCTTAGAAATAAATTTTATATTCGGGCCCATAATTGCGCATAGCCTGAAAGATTATTACATTTTTCATTTAGCTGGCAGTGAATGTGGAAGATTTTTATAATTAAATCGTTATAACACATCTTACATTGGATATGCCGATAGTATGAACGTCAGGAATTGACAAAGTACTCAGAATACTTTTTTATGAATTTAATATTCTCAAAGAATGAGACTACATGATAATTTAATGAACGATGGCGATCATTTCAGTTTAGAATAACATTAAATTAAAAAATATATCATCTTTACAATCACATAGATGCACATGCAGAAATATAAATCATTGCTAATTTCTACGGGCAATTGAAATCACATTTTTTTTTCTATTTTAAGACATACACAAACGAAAATAAGTGTATACCAATATCTTTAGTAGTTATTATGTAACAATAATCTTAGTTATTATTAATTATTATAATTAGGTATATACAAATCACTTATTGTTAATGAAATTGAAGAGTATGTTATTAAAAAAAAGGTAAGTTGAAAAATATAAAATTCCAACTTATAGGAATTTTTTTTACCGTTTATGATTCTGTTAGTTATAATATATACAATTTAGAGCCATTCAATGGTGCATGTAGCGACTTATCCTAAAGAAGAGGAATTAAAGAACTGCTAGCGAATTCAAAAAATCGCAAATACCGCGCACACACTGCGTACAAAGCGCTCTGCACTCGCCGCAAATTGAGTTACAAAACGATTCTTTATACGAGAGCTTCTCAAACTGTACAAAAGGTTTTGTTGTCGCAACAAAATAATGATTCCCTTAGACGTCGCTTTGGGAATTCTACGTCCGCTTTCAGTTTGATTGCTTTGGACGCAATTTTAAAATGCAATTATCTCTTTGGTAGAATTATAAAAAATGCTGCATGTCTAAATTGTGGTAAAGCGTAATTTAAAGATTAGTTCAGTATTACTTCGGCATTCTTTGAACTGTATGTTTATTCTGTATATGTAACTAATACATATTTTACATTAATTATATCACCTGTATTGTAATTTATATTTCCGATATTGTGTAAAGAAGTACGACTACAAAGAAAATGACTTAAAAATATGCAATAATATAATTTTGACTCTATTGATTTTCCTTCATGAGGTTGTGATCCTTAGACATTTATAAAATCTCAAGGTTCATTAGCTTGATGTTTAGAAGCTAGCTAGCTTGATTCTTAATATCTCGTCTATGACTGATCTCAAGTATATAGCAATAATCAAGTATATTGCGAAGAGCTGAAGATCGAGCTCAATAGCGTGCCATTGGAAAGGCCTATGTCCAGCAGTGGACGGAAGTAGGCTGATGATGATGATGATGATATTGCAATAATCAATGTACATAGATTCTGCAAACGGCACTAATAAATGACGTGAAGATTTGCATATTAATTGATTATTGCAGTAAAAAGAGAATTACCTAATTTTAGAAACGGTTATGACTTCTTTACTAGACACTCTCAAATACTTTCTTTTTATTTTTAATATTCATAACACCAATTACATAAACAGCTTAAGATTACTGTTTACAGGTCAATTTGTACACTCCTCTGCAACTCTTCGCTGCCACGTTTTGTAGCTGGAGTTACAATATAACTTACATTCCCTTCATTTTCTGAAAGTTTTTGACCGCATATCACCTGCGTTTATTACAGGTTATATTAATTTCTGTGACGAATGTTGCAAATGAGGTAAACATTGAGCATCACTGGCTGTCAGTGGCAGCAGGTGACGTCAGCTCATGTTCGTTACCGCGCTTCATTACGACTCGCCCTCAAGGGTAAGGGTAGAATAGAAACGATGTTCGCATTACGCTATCAACACTAAGAAAATAGCGTTTTTTGTACAAAACTATTTTGGTAATAAAAAAAATTGTACGATGGTTAGTTTTGAATCTGGAATATTGATTCATAAAATAAAAGAAAAACAGATCGAAATTAATTTCATGGCTGTCCTGTGCATTCGTTCTTTAATTTAAAACACGGAAACAGTTCTGAGAACTATCAATACGAAATATGTTTTTGATTTTTGTACAGGTTTTGGATTAATGAAGCGAGTTTAATAACATATTGGTTCATCTGTTCTCTCGCAAACATAAACACATAATACAATGTGGCAATGCAATGCGATCCAATTGTGTTTTCTTGTTGTCGATGATGATTAAACAAAATGTCAACTGTTATAATTTCATATTGTTCTATGATTAAGTGTAATTTCAATTTGTTTGATTCTTTTACATAATTTTTTTTATCTCTGTTTGAGACTCCCAATCTGAACCCGCCACTATTAACCAGCCAAGTTATGTTGCAAACTGAACACCGGGGGGCGCTGCGACACGGTGATAAACACGTGCTGATTGGAGGGGAGGCCATTAATGCATGATGACAATGTAAATGTTCCTGATTTTCAGAATTTTTGAACACTGATAATGAATGGGACGTTGCGTGAAAAGTACTTTAAAACGAATGATGATGTTAAAATGTTGTCTCATAATTACAGAAATCTGTTGAGAGTAGGTACGCGTAACACTTGCAGTTTCCGAAGTATGGATTAAATGAGTACCTACTGAAATAATGGTTATTAATTAATTGCTGCATTTGCAGATCACGGTATAGCACAACTTTAAAAGATACGACTAAATATCCTGGCTAATGGGCAGCAGGATAGGCAGTGCGAGAAACTAATTAACGCCGATCGCTACAGTAGTGTAACCACCTGCGTGGCCAATAAACTATCGAAACAATTCAGCTATTTCATATCATATTTTAAACACTTCGCAATTCTCAACAGGTTGCTATAACACCTATATTTTATCAAATAAACTTCTGACAACCTGAGTAAATGAAATAAGACCCAACTTAACTTTTTTCCAAAAACTTGTAAATTTTTCCCGCGTACATACATAAGTAATATGGAGGATACTTTCCCGATACTGGCTGGTAAAGAACAATTTGTTTCACCAGAGACCGAGGCTCGCTCAAACTCAATCTGAAACATTTACATAGGCATCGGATGATGGACTGTTCATGTAACAGAATTATTCAAAATAGTTCGCTTACTTTTTACAATCCATATAAATATAAGGTCCACGAAGAGAGCGGGATAGATTTCTCGCTGCTGTGTCCCGTGTTTAGATATCACTTTCACGATACAATCATTTATATTTATAACAAAATATGTATTACCATTTAGAGTAACAGCCCTGAATGACATTTTGTAGATATTAGTTACAGAAATTGGTTTTCAATCATGGTCATTTGAAAAACGATTTAGCGATTGTTAAAGGCACATCCCCTATTCGATGGGACGTATAACATAACTGATTAGACGTGAGTGTACCACAGACTTCTGCCTACCTCTTCTTAAATATACGGGCGTGATATTAATTCTTATTTACATTAATTACTAAATATATATTAACATAATATACATTTTAATAATTCTGACATCATTTCATCAACATCATCAAGCACGTCAATTCTGTAGTAATAGAGATATTTGGCAGTCGATATTGTCTGACTACTCCGTTAAAGACTTGACGTAATGGTATGGTAATCATAATAAAACACTTCTTCAGTTATTACAACAGTTCTTACATAATGTGCGGTCTCTGGTGAAACGAAAGCAGCTTTATAATATAAAACAAAGAACAAACGAATTGAAAAACTTAACATTTGGATGCAAGCCTCTTGGCCAGTTCTAAGCAAAAGAGAACTAGCAAAACATACCCAAACTTCACTGATTAAAAAAAATAAAGGACATATCGCGAAATCTTTCTAGATAAATACTCACTTCAACCTTGTTTTTTAGTTTACGTAACTATTGCAAATTTTATTTTGTCATTACAGATTCATTTCTACAAGAAATAATGTCATTTAAAATAACTACTAAGTGACACCGACAAACCGAAATATTTGTTCACAAAAGTTAAGCTATCAATCTTCACTCGAAACTTCTTATCACCGAATCGCTTATCAAAACATGGCATTAGATCATCGTAACCTGTCGATAGGCTGCTGAGCGCCGAGCAATCACTCAGAGCTATCGACGCTGTCGGGTCACTCGGCACTGTTTGCGCTGCTCTTATCAGGATGCCCCGTGCAAACAAGCGCAGTAAATGTTCGACGATGCTTTACTAACTGGATATGATCGTATCAGTTCGCAAATACTCATATTAGAAAGCGTATCACATTAAATTTACATTTTCTTACCTCTCGTCGAAATTTTATTACAACAACTAATAGTCCTCCTGAGTATAATCGTACTGATCGGGAAGACTCAACATGTTCTTACATTTAACTTGCGTATATTATATTTGTATTCCCTTTTTAAGTATTATTTTATATATAAATCAGATGTTACTTACATTTCAGTAGATGTACGGCAATGTCTAAACAAATTTTGTAATTTAAATAAAAAATTTCATCACGCCTGTAATCCCCATAAACGTAGATAGAGGAGCGAAAATATGTGGATTGTGTTGTAACTAAATTAAATTGTAAAATATATTTAATAATTCTGTAAGGTGTTCTATAAAAATTTCAAAAATCAATAGTAACTTCGTATTAAAACATATGAAATTCAAGTCTTACGTTTAGCAGACACATTTCAGATGGAATTGAATGAAACAGCAAACATTTCCAACGCTCTAAGGGGCTATACCATCTCGCATACCGCATCCAGCCAATTTAACGCTCTGCAAACATCACAAGCTAGGCACAGTCAAACAAAACAAAAGGCTACCTCGAACCTGATTAATAGCCACCCAACTATGCAACATCAAATGAATACCGTTTATTTCTGGAGTTTTAGGCCCGTAGGTAGAAAGAGAGTAAAATTCGTATCGGTTACAAAAGATAGTTGTATTGGATCGTAGTATACGTAAAATAAAAAAAACAGAAATAGTTCAGACTTACCAAACAACAATAACGATACTTCTGAGTGTATGAAGTAACTAGTGATCTAATAGTACGTTTCATGAATTAAAAATGTATTGTAAGAAATTATAGAAATATAAATAAATAATTATAAATAGATGTCGATGGTCGTTAGATTATTCAAATAAATAATAAGTTTCAGCCGCACAACGAATTTATAAATTCCATTGGGATCTTCAATTACGGTAATCTCTGTTTAACAGATCGTGTGAATCGCAATGTATTGTATTGTTATGTCTGATGATTTGCATCGGGCGGGTTGATTTATCGGCGTTATCTCCGTGTATATCTTACCTGGTTAATTACGTGTCATGTTCGCTGATAAGCGTAACCGAGGGACACGCATCGGCTTGTAATGAGCCATGTAATTACAATAATCACGATTGATGCACTTTATTTATGACATTCCTTTTGTAATATTGATTCCTTTTGTAATATTTTTTTTTCATTTATGTATGTTTACAAATATTCAGTTTCCACCTTGACGTTCTTTTTTGAAAAGCTCTTTATGGCTTTACATGTTTCGATGATTGTCACCTTTAGATGATCTTTACGCATGTCATACACCATTCCATTATTATTGCAAGATTATGAATCAACTATCTATTGTACAAAAGTAACCTCTCAAACTTATAAATGAATAATGGGAATAAAGAATATGATGAAGATAACGTATGGTAATATTTCTTCTTTATAAAAGCGCCCCAAAATCTTGCAAAATCAAATAAATGTATATAAAAGGATTTCACAAAATCATTACCGACCATTGTGTAGTGAGGGGAGGCATTGTTGTTCAAATCGATGCATTGTCTGACGACTATTAGTTTGGATTGCATCCAGATTTCCTATCAGTCTACTGGGAGGCGTCCGTGCGCGACGAATCGCGTGCCACTGAGGGGTCATTTGAGTTTGTCAATAAGCGTTTCGCATAACTACTAGAGCGATTTTCGCTTGTCAAAATCCACTCTTATCTGAATGTTTCTATCAGTTGCGTAGTTGTACAACGTGGGTCAGCCCTTCTATGTATAACCGTTAGTAGAAAAACTTAAAGTATTTTTATATTTGGGAGATATATTAGACGATCGATTAAAATAATTGTAGCAAATTTTCAGGAAGATATAAGGTTTTCCAAATGTGATCTGTAGCTTAAGACAATATGACAAGAGTGTAAGGTGTCAATTTAAGCAGAACCTTTTTTTTAATATAGTCGTATTATTTATCTATCGTAAGTACGTTGTATTGAGTATCAATATTTAATAAACAAACTATTAACCGTTGAAAGTCACGACAACGCTCAAAGTAATCAAACACCATGAACTTACGTAATTTGTAAACTTTATAATTTAATGGGAACTGCCAATAACCACACAAGCGGATATTAGTTTACAGTATGTGACAACAAAATTTTGCTCTCTCTGATAAATTCCACGTGTAAATTAAGGGCGAATTCTGTTTTAACACGGCAATCATTTTGATATAGGTAGACATGTACATATGTATACCTACGTAGCTTTAGTTACTATAACATTTCGTTCTGCCGCCGATTTAGGCTTTCCAGATGATCACTTAAAGAAAAGATAGTACAGTCTACAAAATCATAAGTTTATTAACATCAGCCTATTGTACTTATGATATTTAAAAATAACGTGTGGTAAACAGACCCTCGCCAAAATAATCCGTTTCAGCTTAGTTGTGACAAGAAGGTCTGTTTTCCAGTCAACCAGATACCGAATATTGATATTTATTACCTGCAGTGCGTATCTAGTTGACGTAAGATAGCCTGAAAATCCAGAAAAATAAACTTTTACTGTTCAATTTAAGTATCATAATTACGTATCGTTATAAAAAAATTTGGAGATGTCTCTTGTTACTCCTAATAACTGGTTATGCTTTTTAAAATTTCTTACCGTTTAACTTTGTTCTTACCGTTGAATTATTGTTATCATCGGTCTATTGTAATAATTAATTATATATTATTAGTTACACGTCCGTTCACGGTATGGTTTACCAGCGTTTTAATCTATTGTCCAAATCCGTTTAACCTTGCAAAATGTACTAATAGATTAATGAACAAATTATTATATAAGGTTTATATATTAGCACCGTTTCGTCATCAGAAATGTTCAAGTCAATTGATCCAACATTAAAATACATTTGCGATATTGTTTACTTGTAAAACTTTATTACTTCTCCAGAAAATCTCTAATTCAAGGTCTTAATCGAAGAACTTCATTATATCCTTAAGTGGAAACTGAAATACAGAAATAAGTTGCGCTAGTTCATTAATAACCCGCTTAACCTTTTTGTCTTATGAGATCACTAGATGGGATCTGAGTTCGTATATAGCTCGTCTTGAAGAAATCATGCGATATAATTCTAAGTACCTCTGGACAAAAACGTTTACTGAATCTGAGCTTACTGAAATAAAAAAAACACCCCGCGCTTTTAATTTCAATATCTATTATATTCTGCGACTGCCTCGTTGGTCGAGTGGTTGCAAGCGCGACTGCTGATCGGGAGGTCCTGGGTTCAAATCCCGGGTCGAGTG
>DWME01000840.1:0-29209 GCA_018244795.1 Parelbella ahira ahira
GTTTGACGTCAGATTATCCGAATTAATGACAGGAGTTTGAAACAATCAGGGATATTGACAAATTCGAACCATTAATGGGAGGCGCTAAGCGGTTCGGTCGATTGTTTTCGTATCACCGATATTGTCAGTCGATTTGACAATTTAAATGGCGCGTTTATGCTTTCCCGCTATAATAGATGAGTCATGACGTTGTTTTGTTTTAATCATTTACATGGATACACAACATCTTGCCACGTAAATACTTTTTTTATCTCTTAGAAATTTTACCTCCGTTCAGAAATTCTTCTTTATGTGCTTACCTGTAAAATAAAAAAGGAATCATTAATAACTCAAATACATAGTAATCTCTTTCATGTGTTAAAAATTTTTATGCATAATAAAATATCATCATCTGTGAAAAATAAAGAACGATGCTGTATTATTACTATCTCTTTTGCAATGACGTCATTACCAGCGGCCATATTTAAGCACTGCAAGGAGGTTTAACCATCTGGAAAGAGGAGGCAGGGGCCGGTGGGTATAGCACACAATCGATATAGATAATTTAAGCCGTCTGTTTGTGTACTTACAAGTATTACAGCACAGTTAGTGATTTATTTAATGGTATTAATTATGAGAATGGCTGATGTTGTGTTCGTTTGTTTTGTGGTAATTATAAAATAACAACAACACAAGTTATAATAACATAGATTATTAACAAGGAAATAAAAACGTGCGGTAACAAATTGTTATTTAATTACAGTCCTAATATTTCAATTTCAAATTGTATGCTAGGAATCCAGTAATTTGGTTAAGACGCGCCCCGAAGCGATTGCAGCTTATTGAATAAAACCATCCGATTTGATTCAAAACTGAGCAGAACAAATGTCTGTCAGAGACATTATCGTTCAGAACAATTCACTAAGTTTCTTTTACGACGTAGTGCTTTTGACAAGCATTGAATGAGTTATTCGTGGTTTAGTGCAAATTAAAAACACATACATCCACATGTATATGTTGTATGTGATACATTAACTGTAATAGGTTATAAATATCGATTGTGTTTTCGTTGCCATTATTCGTTAGATTTGTAGTATGTGACGATGTAATAAACGAGTCGAGTTTATTTTCGCAATACAACTGTGTGAAGGCGTGTTTTTGTTTCAGCACAAGATACGCGGCTCGAATGAGAAGCAATTACTAACGAGTCTCCGGTATCAAGGGTGAACACGACACATACAAATGTTGAAGAGTTTGCGCACATTGTTATAATAAATATAATTACGAACGTGTAGGTAACGGGCGACGTGGATGGCTGCTTTGACGAATAAAAAAACCTTGCCTTATAATTTCATACTCCTACTGAAATTTACAATTGTGTTTTTGAAATGAAAAGATCTTACATGACGAAAATCAGAGCACATTCCTTCGGGCGAGTTATGATGGCTCATTTAAAAAATGTCTTATATAAAATTCATATTTCACTTTTTAATCAATTTGAAACGTAATATGTAAGACAAGAAGCAAAATTATATTCCAACCACTCAATAAAGACGACATTCGAGAGCTCGAAAACTGACATGTCGCTTCTTCATGTGAAGGGTCTCCAATAAGGGTTCGGAAGAAATTTATAAGTAGGCTCTGGAGCAAGTGAATTAATTGTATTATTGTACAGACACGCCGGATGAGGGATCGCGGAAGAATTATCAATTAGAGAAAGAAAATCGAGGGTGGTGGCAGGGTTGACGTTTTATGTTTGTGCTTGTTTAACGTACGTTTGTTAATGTGTTGTAACTTGAATGTGTGGTCTTTGATGGCTGGTGTGTATATTATTTTACTTTTGAGGCGAAGTAATTTAAAATTGGAGACAAGTGCGTCTGAAAGATATTCGGCGAATGAAATATCAAAATATATAGTAATACTTTTCATATATTAACAATGTCATGAGTCCATTTTATACTGTCATCAATTATTACATTAGATACACATTTTAATATATGATATGATACGGTAAGGGACGTGAACATTATTGAAAAATTTTCTGACATGAAATCAATTTAACATGATATGAATTGCATTTTAGATCAATATAATTAATGAAATTTGAATACATCTTTATCTTTATTTATCAAATTGTAACTATTTGGTAGATCAACGATAACCCAAATTAGAATAAAACAAAATGGTCTCTAACCGTTCTTGCCGTTTTCAGTCAAATCGACGGTAAACATTAAAAAGTAAAGTAAGAAGCGAAAGAAATCGTTACTGATAACAAAACAGCAACCGCAGCGCCACCGCACAGCGCAAAACAAAACAAAGCAGATATAAAACGTATTAAAATTAAAAATAAAAACAGAAAGCATTTGGCAGTAAATCGTAAATCAGGCGTCCCTGCAGACGGGGTGGGGGTGTTTCGATTTTCCGCAACATTCGTCTTAGCCGGCTCGTCTTGTTTTCTCTTTAATTGTGTATCGGTTCGCCCCAACCTCCTCTCCTTATTGGTAAGAAGTACGCAACACTGAGATTTTGTTTCGTACAATTGAGGATTACGTGCGTGCTCGTAGACGTACGGAGAGACAGGGGATTGAGTTGTATTCTCCAGTTAATGCTTGAGTATTGAATATACGCTAAATAATGGAAATACCTACACGTGTTGTACAAGCGTTGCGAGATTCAATTAATTGAATTATCATCATTCAAGTTATTTATATTTCTGTTTTATTGTGTACGATCTTTTTATGTTATTAAATTAAAAGTACTGTAGAACATAGTTATACGTAGATCGAATTATTATATATTGAATAGGAGTTCAGTTCTGTTAAGAGTTAGTCAAAGATGCTTTCCGATTTGAAGGGTTATGGAGAAGGTTTTGTTTGAGACTGTCAACCTTAGCAAAAGGCCGCCACATATGTATCTGTACTCTGTAGTGACCACGTGGTTATATTTCAAAAATACCGTGTATTTTTTGTAATTAGTATATACAGCTATTGTTACTCTAAAATGTTATAGTATAATATTATTATTATATCGTCATGCCAAGTTACTTACGGGGTATGCAGAGAGCATCGGGTGCCAAATTTTAATATATATCTCATTAATTTATTGCAAATAACATGATTAAATGTGTTAATATTTGGTTCCGCATCATTCAGGCTATTTTTTCTTCCAGTCCCTTTAATAGATATCCCTACTGAATACGATACCTACTGGATTATTATTATTATTCCGAAACTTTACATAGTAAGTATATCTGTTTAATTTTTAGAAATATCAGGTGTCTTTTGTATGTTTGTATATCGAAGTAAACGAGTACATCCCTTTGATAGCCAGTTTACACCCCTAAGAACAATCTGCGGCGTAAGACCATCAAATACAGCTTTAAAAATTTGGACAGTCAATTTGTTCTGTAAATTTAGAACAAAACGAATTTAACCCCCGCCTCGATACCGAAAACAAAGTAGCCACTACAAAAGAAAATCTTCTTTTTTGCCCGCTACAATCTCATCTCTCGTTTTGGATTCGGTACATGTAAAAACGATCCTAATTCCTTGTCAACGAAGGGTGTGAATCGCAAATTGACACCGCGGCTGGGAATAATTAATTTGCCACTTGTTTTTTGGTGGCAAAGCCTCAGGTGGCGAAAGTCTTAAATAAATAATCGAAGGTATTAAGTCCCCTCTCAATTATCGGAGGACCTGATACCTTTGTTCGCGACTAACGTTTTGTTTGGCCGGCGACGAAGTTCGCAACAAATGTTTGAACAATGTCTGTTTCTACCCAACTTAATGTTATTGGTGACGCTGGTAAGCTTTCAGTATTACTGACTCTTACTATTTAGTATCTATATTAAATGGTTCTGGCTTTTATAATTATAGACAGCTTATAAACCTTAATATCACATATAATTAATATTTAATACAGTCTCTTATGTTGTTACGTAAAAAAATTAAATCAATTAATTTTACAACCACACAGGCGTATTCTTCAATAGGTAGTGACAAGCCAATAAGCCAATAAAGTACACTTTTAGCGTTCAACAAGTAGATAAAAACTGTTGTTGAAGTAAATTGCTTGCAGCGGAATCGAACCCATTATCCTCGGTGGGGCGTGACTGTCGTCGGCGGCTAGCACAAGAGCCGACACAAATTATTGTAAATCGACTAACACGAGTGGCGTGGTGGTTTCTTTTCAAGCTGCAAACAAGCATGCAGTTCGCTTGGTAATAAGCGACTTTGGTCCATGAAATTTTATTCAACGTAGGTAGGTATGGCGCAAATAGAATAATATTGTACTTGCAGTTTTTTTTAATCAAAGTCATAAGTGTCGCAACCTGAAAAATTAAATCATTACTATAATTTCAGCAGGTTTAGAACAGAAATAGCTTTTGTTCAGGTTTCGGCTCCAAATGTGTTAAACTGTATTTTCATAAGGAAGGAAAGAAGAATGTAAACTTTTAGTTTTTAAAGAGTTGTTGGATAAAATACTCGTAATATGCATGGTTGATATTAAAAACAGGGAATGGGACTGGTATTACCCTGGATATTGATTATCTCCGTATCCAGTTATGGTATACCTAGTCATCAACCCTTCTACAGTTCAAATCTTGGATGTATTTCTCTTTTCAGAATGATAATTTCTATTCATGAGTAGATACACTTTAGAATCAAATTGTGACATATTTATAAAAGTGCCCTAAATTATTCATCATAATTATAAAACACTTCGAAACAACTAAAACAATATTGTATTGTATTTATTCATTAACCACCGAACTACGGAACCGAACCCAAAACAAAACATTACCACGCCGCCCGTTTTGCGACATTACCCAATTTACCTAATGTTCCTCCTGTGTTCGCTACACGAAAACCAACTCAAACACCAATCGATAGAATTGATATTCAATTAAATTGAATCTCCACTAGTATTGTAACAACAAAACGTTGTAAGATATAAAATACTCCAAAGCGCTTTAAACTTTAGCGTCAAGAAAATAGAGCTTAATTTTGATTTCTAGTTTCGGTGTAACAAACAGTTGTATATTGTAGTTCCTAAGGGATATAGTAGGTATCAATCTAATGCTTTGTCGTTAAATTAATGCCACAATTTATGACAACTGGAATTAACTGAACACTATATAGATCTCTTAACTTTAATAGATTGATGGACGTCATACATTTCGGATGGAATTAGCGTAGTTTCTGATCGATTTTGTTATGGTATCATAAAATAATTAATAATACCACCGGAAGTCGGTTACCAACTACGAAGAACCCAAGCTTATCTAAGCGTCGCGATAATATCCATCACTAAGGTTTTAAGTAAAGACGTCTTGCAGAGATATATTTATGTTTTCCAGTAATATTTTCACGTTAATAAATTGGCAAATCAAGTAATAATAGGGTTATTAAATTCGGGAAAAACCGTAATAACAAAAATAATATGTTGCTATAATTCACATGTGGTCATATTTAACACTTTTTCGCGAGAGGTTACATTTTAGCCGCCAGAAATTATCTTCAGCGCACGTGGGTCTTCAAACATAAAGCTTTCCTATCTTCAAAGTACGCATAGTATTACTTACATCGTTTTACATTTCTTCACAAACAACATAATCACAAATTAATTATCAATGTCACTAACCTCGAATTGGTCGATCGTTTCGGCGAAATACGCCAATTTTAGTTGTATGTATTTTGGTTTTTATCTCTGAACGGATGCTGGCTGGGTGCTGGGTTAGATACGAGTATGAGGTACAGCAATCCGTACGAGCGAGTTGTGTAATCGTGTTTATCATATTATGTGCTATCACCACGAGTGCGGAATACGCGCGTTAAATAAGCTATTATCGATCGTTCGTTATATACAGCTTCTCAAAGTTTTCATTTAATTGAAATAATTGATTAATATTGTCGTAATTTTATAATTACAACTAAAGGAGGTTTTCAATTATAGTTTAATATGAACGATATGATATTTTTACTTATTGTTGCAATATTTAGTGAGAAAAATAATTGATTTTGAAATGTAAGTATAACGAAGTAATTGAAAATACAGTCGTTTGCACGTATAGACGAAACGCTCGCGCGTTTTAATGCGATTTCGTATGTTTTAGCGATCGTTAACTCTACCAACTATATGAAAATAATTCATAAAAATGTCTATAAGCCACGAACTTTGACAGTATCCGAATGAGCGTAACGTTCGATTGATAAAAAAATTGGTGTGTTGTACAAGAACAGTTATTATTGACCTCTGGTTGATAAGACTGGGCCGTTGACTTCTTCGCAGTATCGATCACCCGCTATCGATTACACGTGCCAATTGCGTCTACAGCGAGAAAAATGTACATTATATAATGATACAAACATTCATAACGGTTATTTTATCCACTGATTAGTAGCGCGTCTTATCCCCTACGCAAGGACATTGGGTTTATGTGCAAAAAGAAGACAATATGTATACACGTCACTTTGCTCCAGTATAGATTGATGGGAAATAGTTTATACATACGAAGTAACCTTAGTACCTACATATATGTATGTAAAGTTTATCATTGTATTTCATGTAGTTTTAATTTTTAGATTGCATTTTTTGCATCTGCTTGAATATGAATGTAAGTTATACATTTTAATGTTTTAAGGAAAAAAGACCTTATCTTGAATCTGGTATGTACGGCGTTACAATGTAATATAAACGTTTTATTTAATAAGAACCATGGACAAACGCTATCTATATATTTGACATTATATGGCTCAAATTGCCCATGAATGTCTACGACGGACTTTCAATGAGAATACCCTGAATAGGAGAGTACTTTAGTAACATCATCATCAACTTGTTTGACTCCACTGTTGAATAGTCTTTAGTACCTAGTCTCACCCCAGACTCCACCTTGCCACGTTAAGCTGCAGCGTGCAACCTTTCACAAATCATACTGCCATTTCATTAGTGACCGTAATAACACGACAAGAAGCTATTTATGCGAGTAATACAGAAACGATTTAACCGCTTTGACAGAGCAACATCTGAAGGATTAGAGCGAATGATAACCTAAGCTGTTGCACAGACGAACTGATTAATGCTGTCACGCTTTGAATGCTGGAGATAATGTTGTTGTTATAGTACATATTGCAGTTTGGGACAGACTATATTCATATGCTTAGATAGTTCTCTTTATTTATGGGTTTCTAAGCAAAAGTGCATTGGCGATTAAATTTGGGAGAAACTGGTGTTCTATACTTCTATACGGCATGTGGAGGTTTAACCCCCTTTTGCCAATATGGTACACAAAACCCCTTAACGCTATTCATTTTAAGAAGAAGCTCATGTCTATTATTGAAAGGGGTTAACAATGAAGGGGTGTTGCTATGTTTTATAGAGTTTAAGATGAGTAAAAACTTCAACAGAATAAAACCAGGTTGAACTCGTCGAGATATCGGCGTGAAGCTATCATTACAATAACAAAGGGCTGAATATTAAAATACGTTTGTTTCCGTGTCAAAAAATTAATATTAACGATATCTTCAACAATGAAGTGGAGGCCAAAAAAAGGGAATAATTTATGCGAGACATTTCTTTTGACGCCTTTGTTTCGTGCGGATATTCAATTTAATTGAATTATTTCAGTGGCGTATCGTTGGATGGTTGGATTTTTTTTGTTTCACTGCTAGTGATCTATGTAAATAAATAGAGATGTTTGTTGGGGTGGATTTGGAAAAATTCATTTATTGCAGTAACTAATATAAATTAACAAAAACTCCTTGGAATTTATGATTTGCAATTTAATTGTAAATTATTCTCAATCTGTACTGTTAGTGGTAATTATGTAAGGAAGCTTCTCAGCTTAAAATCCAAAGTGCAGTAATCGCACAGCAAGAATGATGAAGCTGTGTAAATACTAAGTGTGAGAACTGGTCAGCGTTGTTTTTTCTTTTCCATCGCGGCGAACGCAATTACCGATTAACGATTGCGACGGGCTGTCGATCAAAACAGTCATCGACCGGCCGTGTGCAGTCTGTGAACTTAAAAAGAAATAGATTATCTGTCAAATGTCAAAGAAGAATGCCGCGTATACTAAATCGACGAAATCGTTTTGCTAACTTTTTTTAAATACTTAAATCACAAGTCAGATAAATCGGCTATGTTTTTTTATTAGGTAGTTAATACTGAAATAAATACAAATGAGATCAGGCTTTTTTGTTATTTCCGTTTATCTCTATTGGAACAGCGTGGAGAAGCATGTCCTGGTTCGAGCAGATCCGCTTAGAACAGAAACGTATACCTACATTAACTATATCAATGACACATTTTTTACAACGACATAAATATTCATAGGTAGCAAGAATTGTGTTTATTGAATATTCAGATATTGCAATTTGCTAATGAATTGAACAAATGAGTTTATGTAGCGTTCAATGTAGTGCATTTTACAAAAAAAAACACATACTTTGTTGATCACTTACAATATTAACTCAATATTCATAAGCAAAAAACCAAAGCGTGTTTTATAAGCCAAGCCCTTGTGACTGTTTATGTTCGTGTTAAAAAAATGGGACATAGCAATTATATTTGCTATTAAAAATCCCGTATCAATAGATCTGCTCCGATTAGAGGCAGCTGGTCATCGTGAGCATTCGTACCAATGCGTGGCGTACTACCAATACCAAACACCCGTCTTTAGAATTATAGCCGAATTTCTTCATGCAATTCACATCATTACCACCTTGTCATAAGATGTAGAGTTGCTTTAACAATTTGCGTGCCCAATCGGTCACTTGTGTTGTAGCCTGTCAAATTCGATTGAATGGTATTTTATTAAGAACCGGTTAGAACCAGTTCGGACCCCATGACACGTGGTCAAATCTTTTGTCATTCAAAGCATTAGAGTTATCGCTTGTTTTGTCCTGCGGTGTATTATGCTTTTTTATAGGTTTATATGATTTATTTTCTTCGGCAGCTGATGGAATGAAATCAGAACAGTATCTATGGAACCTGGATAAGATTTGTGTTACATTACCGTTACTTATTTAAAATCTATTGATTTCGGATCCGATGATAACAATGAAACTTGTACAAATTAGATTCTATGTGATATGTCATATGTTCCTTCATCACAAGTAGTATTTTTTTGTATTTTAAATAGATGATTCCTTTTCGCAAATTTATAAAATGAAACGTACATATTATGATATGCGTTATTCAAAAATATAAAGGTAAAATAACAATTAAATTTATAAAGAAGAAAACGCAAGTATTAAAGTAAAATATTACTTGTAAGAAAAACACAATTAGTAATACGAATTCACATTAGATCCATAACGTGTCAACGGATGTGACTGTTCGAAATTTTGCAACCCCCGTCCACCCCCGGCCGCCCCCAACCGGCGCTCCCCATGAATCAGTAATGAGTAAATTAACGCAATCTATTGTTTAGAAATCATGTTTTTTATATCGGAATATTAATAATCGTAGCCATTGTCTCGGGTTTTGGGGAACGATGAAAAATGTTCCGTTCAGAAGTAAAGTAGGGGGCACGGAGTTTGATTTGATTGATTTTAGCATTAATTTCAATGAAAACAATGGCCGAGGATGTTTTGGACGTCGCCAAATTGCGTTTGAGGAAGTTCCAGGTGGGGTGGGAGCGAAAATAAGAAAATTGGAAAAAGTTGCTTCGCAGTGGTTATGTATTTAAGAAAGCTCTATAGAAACGACCCATCTTAACGCCTGCATGACATTTCTCCCAATCAGAAATTCTTTGTTATCTTTTTGCTTAGCTAAAAAAAAACAAAAAAGTCTTAATAAATTAGTAATATTACCTTATTTCAATATGTTGTTAATAATAAAGTTGTACGTGCACTGCTCAATCACTCAGATAATAAGACTAAACTTAAAGCGATAATTTAAGATAATATACACAATTACGAAGCACAAACTAATTAAACAGAAGCTATTATGCGGCATGCGGTGTTCATGAAATTCGTCAATTACTCAGAATTCCGAATTCGTCCGATCACACAATACCCCCCTTAATGTGTACATACAAACAGATAGGGCCTTGTACCGATAATATGTCACAAATCATCTTCTATACTACACAAAGTTTATAATGAATTGACATATTCTGTACACGTGTTGCGCGCTCCGTACTAACACACGACGACATGTGTCATATGCATGATTTAAGGCCAATCCAAACCCAACCTTATACCCATTAACTTCTAGTTTAATTTCATTTGCAAGTGGAACCACTTTAGTTTGATCGGTTCCAATGGAATTTGGGTCTTATTGGTCCCCGCTGTGAAGTGATTCTGGTTAAGACGTCGGATCTGTAAGTTCCATTATCGTGTGAAGCACCGATTCTAATAAGAGGTGTAATACGCAAAGTGGCTGTTATTAGGATCGATGTTAATGCATCGTCTGTTTAGCCTTCGATACCTGGAAGGTAGTATTTACTGTTAAGGTAGATTAGTTCGTAAAATAAATTTATATTACATTCCCCACGGTGGAATATTATAACTCAATAACAATTTATTAAAAGACAAATATTTGCATTTACCTGCCCAGATAAAACACTAACAGCTCTTTATATATGTATATAGAAAATCTCATTGGAATAAATAGGAAATTGGAGAGAGGGTTGGTTGATTAAAATTTCAGTCATAGTTCTCGCCGAGACCGGATCCCATACTTAAGAAAGATATTGATAGCTGTCCCGATATTTCCAAGATAAAACGTGATTGAATTATCATATTTGATGAGCTAATGTTTTATTTATAGTTCCGTAATTAGTTCGACATGTACGTGAATCGGACCATCAATATTAATTTGCCATTACAATAACTCCTCAGAATGACGGCTGTAGGCGGTGAGGCAGATAATTGAAACTCAATACATTAGTGTTTGTGATCGCTTATGTTGATTTATGCAAGTGCATAAATATATGAAAAAAAGATAGAAAATCAGCATAGCAATGTAGTTGGTAATTGAATATTAGTTTTTATATTCACATTTGAAATTCAAAAACAAATTAACAATTAGTAACCGATTGTGTATTATCGCAATCATAAGTTATTTTGGCTGTAAGTATGGTTAATGTAATTTATAGTCGATTCATAGACTTTTTAGGAAGGACTGATTAATTCGTAGTGAGTAACAAGGATGAAGAAGACATTAGATAAACACTGGTGGCTGCTACTGGGCCTAAGCTATAACCCATTCGCTGCAAGTTACTTCAGATACAATCCCTGAATTGATTAACGAGAATTTTAAAACGAAACCAGCGAAAAAATATAACGAGAAAAAATTAATGAAATAAGATTACAACTCAACGTTTGCGCAAAATATGTTAATTAAACATTACATAACGTTACACTGTGATCAAAGCAAGTGCATCGTCAATATCTGACACGTGAAATAAATATTTTTCAACACATGAGAACGTGAAAAGTGATGAAATGACGCTGACGGATCTACTAGAGAATCACTTGGCTCGAATGTGAACATTTCAGTTTTAAGAGAGAACTTTATTTCGTGACGAATTAGGTTAGAAATCACTACGACAATTCAAAGTATTATACGTTCCGTTTTGAAACCCAATATTAACGCGTTTCTTCAATACGACATCTCAAAGACTGTCCCAAAATATAGTAGAAACAGATGCGTGTTATTTTATTAAACTTGAAATATTCTGGAAGCGCCACAAAGAGGCGACACTCACAAAAAGACGTTTGTGATATCGCTTCCAAGTTTATTTCAGAAAGAGACGACATTACTCAGGCGATTGAGAGCAAAAGAGTCAACAGATATTGTTTACAAAGATATCAAACGGCAATTTACGTTGTTTCAACACGGTGTGTCATTCCTTCAGATTTTTCAGACTGACTCAGTTATGTAAACCGCTGACTAAGAACGTGAGTAAAGGTGCAATATGATATCATTAGAATACTTTAATCGGCTTCGTGCCTTTGTCGAAATTGTTATCAACTCATCAGCGTTATCTTTTGATTTATGGCACTCAGGCATCAAAGTTCAAAGAATAGGCGATTGCGCTAATCAAACAACATGCCAATTTCGTTCTTATAATTATAACAATCTTGTCTATAATGGTGTGCGATTTTATGTCGCATTCCTGCACAATGCGTTGCCCCGTGTACCTCGTTTACTTAATAATGCCAGTGACGTCAGTTGTTAAACCGAATATTGCTGTGTAGGAGAAACAAAAGTTCGAAAATAAGCGAGTCTTTGAAGATAAATAATTTATTGCTTCACTAAAACCTGCATAAGAAAGAAATGTTGATAAACTTCGAACATTAAATATGTAACTGTTGACGATCGTAAAAGATGGAAGCCAGACGTAGTACATACATAAATATCACTTCGTAGGAAGTATAACTTTTATTAGTCCGCGCGTCGTACTTGCGTTGAGTAAATTACAAAAAAAACGAAGAATTTCCACAGTCGATTTGCACGGTAGCATGTTTGTTTGATGTTTGTTTGTTATCTGTAGTAGTGGGACGTTCCGCTCGACTGATCGCCTCGATTTTTCATACGCATCGCATTATACTGGAGCGTGTCGTTGTGGCCGCGGACGATTTTGATATTATCAGCATCCCGTGCGCGAGCGTCAGTGCCGCGACCCGCTAATAGATTCAACAGGTGCACTGCGGGGTGGTCTAATCGGCCCAAGACTTTTTTTGTTTACATTTCACGAATTTATCGCATACGTTGACGTCTCGAGGCGCACGTTTGATTCATGCCCCCGCGCTGTCGCTTTTTAATACTGATTTACAATAAAAACAGAACTGTTTCACCGGCGATTGATGTGAGTTATGATTAATGTCGAGCCTTTGATGTCGGCTGCTATGAATCTATCGAGTTGGCTTCGGAATATCGACGCTCGGCGTGTATAAATAAACTGTGCATGTGCCACTGCCGTCTTCGTTTTAGTTAATTATGAGGTTATTAAAGCGTTGCCGACTGTCTAACAAACTTCATTGGATATTACGTTTCTCGTCGCAAACGAGGTTTTGATAACGGCACGCCAATTTGTTTACATGTTGCTTTTGCTACCTTTACATGAAAGAAAATAAGTTGTGGATCCTTCTGTTTCTAGTAGCAATGTATGCTTTAAGATTTAACGATATTTTGTAATGGCAAGTTTATATAATATATTCATTACGAAAACGTATTTTGTTCTCAGTTGTAATAGCTCTTAATAGCGTAACATTTGTCGTTTATTTATTCGCTGATGACACGAAGCTATGTAGCCCGAGCTCCAGAGCACATTGTAATATTTCGATACCTGAAAAATTTATCGAGATCCCAGCACGCTACATTGTCGCCGGGTGTGCGATCAGAATTATGATCCTCATTTTGGCCGCCGTTAAAATTAGACTAATCAGCATCGAGTACAAAGAATCACATCGCTTTCATCATCGACACGATGATGTTTATGCGCCATCTTCCGAGAACCGCCGCCCGGTATTCAATACTTGGAAATAAATATGTGAGTTTGACATTTGCTTTCATGTATACGCTTGCGTGTCTCGCGTGTAATTACGGGGTTCAGTGGAGATTGCTCGCCTTATCCATCTGTAGATAGAGTCGAATTTGTGTCAATTTTTCCCGTTCAGCATCTCTAGGTTTTTTGTTATTAAATTATCGTGCGTGGCGATTTCAGAGATGATAGGTTGCGTTTGATGGGGCGTCTGATTGCATCTCTTGTCGACGTTTCGGATCCGTTGCTTTCTCTTTGATTGACTGCGATTAGAGGCGCGTTTGTCTTGTTTGACATCTCGCTCAGGTCAAAGGCAATCAACGATTTCACGGCTGGACTCCGTTTCACTTCCGATCGCACTTGAAATGTAACATTGAATCCTGTATCAGAAACAATGAATATTAAAAAAAAAAGTAATGTTTCTCCTTCTTATGACTTTTCTTTCCAGGAGCAGATGTCAAACAAAATTGGCACCAGAACAACGGCTCTGTTGGCAAAGTTCGCGCCTACTGCACTTGCCAAGTAATTGAGATTATAAATGATATCGATACGTGTCAATATAGTCTAAAATCGTCCATATTCCGGCCGTACATCATTAGTCATGTGGGTTCAAAGATAATTCACTACCGAACCGTCGCGAGTTTACGACGGCCGAAACCTAATAAGAGAAACGCGTGCGTGAACCAAAAATAACAAAATTAAAATAAATCGAACGACAGACAGTCGTCATAAACTAATTTTGAGTGTTTTCCTTTTTGTATACACAAAAATAGCGTCATCACTCTTTCATGTCCCGCGCGGGAGTGACGTTGAGAATTTACAGTGCGGAATTTAGTACAACGCCATCTAGCGCTTAAGATGAATGTTGAGTTTAAAAGAAAGGTGTTTTGATTTATACGACCGGCGAACTGTGAGGTGCCAGTGGTGTTTGATTTGGTATGTTGAAATCAGTAGCAAAATATATGTTTGTATTTAACTATAATATTTACTATGTTAAAAATTATTATTACCATTTACTCAAATTGGTTAGCGTACGAAATTTAAATACTATAAAATGAATTCTCGAATCCGACGCGTATTACATTTTCCAATTTTTCTTGCAAAAGTTAAATGAAAACTGCGTTCCAATCAAAACCAATTCAGAGAAGCCATAATCAGAAAAGTTGTTTCATAACTGAACCGAATCGTTTATTGGCAGTCATCAAAAAGAAATAATGTTTGCGACCACCACCCTTCTATCGCAACTTAATTAAATTCGACTGAGATTTGAAACAAAAAAAAACGATGGAAAAAAACAGAACACGAAGTTCGGTAGCCGAATGGGGTTAATAAGAAGTTGTGAAAGTCACCAAGTTCTTTATAGATCAATATTGTATGCGAAATAAAGGCTACTTTGAACGCTATGGGTTCTTTGAGTGAATTTGGAATGTTTTCATCCACCCAATTTCTAACAATCCTCTCCAAACGCCGCGGTTACTTCCATTCATAAAAGTTTGTGTACCGTCCGTCAACACACAGGCTGTGAAGTTTGTTGCGTAATTGTCAACAAAAACAAATTTTCTTTTGCTTACAATATTCTTATATAATCAAGTTTCAAGGATTATTTTAAACCTTACCACCATTAGTAAAGTATTGTATTCAAAACTTAAAACATATCCAAATGCTCTAAAAACTAATGTTCACATCTGTGAAGCTAAATTAAAAACACCAAAACGTAACTTTACATAAAAACATGAAATCGTAAAAAATACCCGTTCGTTGTATATGTTTATTCACCTGAATCACATCCCAACGACAACACCAAGGAGTAATTAATTTGAAGCGCTTCAATAAAAACTATCTTACAAAGCGGCGAATGAGCTGCCGAAACACTCGATGCTCATTCAAGTGCATGCGGCTCACGCACTGCAGATTGAAAGAAGCCTGCAACAGAGTCCTAAATGCCTAAATGCATCCATTCATCCGCAGTCATTACCGTATTGAATCGCCAAATTTCTCGCTACTACTGAATTGGAGGACTCTTTTGTTTCTCAACGATGCCTATTTCATTTGCTTCGCTGGAAAATTGAATGCACGAAAAATCTTTGTATGATCCCACTAAAGAAGTCTTTCAGGGGATAGGCAATGTTTACAAAATGTCGGCTTTCAAATTATTCATATTAAGAGGCGGGATTCCAAATTTTGATAGAGATATTTCAAAATCCTTGCTTTACAAGTAGAAAGGATCACTGAAAAAAGATTAACAAATTTTGTCAGCACAGGTAGCATACTTGAACCGTTAATACACAGAGACTGATATTTCAGAAAATTATGAATAACCAATCGCAATGCAGATGCGTTTGGAAGACAACGAAAAACCAATTACGGCGTGATAGCCACAGTACTAGTATTCTTGTATCCTCAAGAGTGACATTCGAACAATTGCTCCCATTCATCTAACCCTATCACGCCAACTTAACATCCGCATGTATTGTGTCACGTCGCTGAAGGCGAATAATTCCGAGATGATCCGTCTTGATAATACAGAATTTATCACTCGAATTAGTTTCGGTGTCTATGCACTCTGCCAGTGTCAACGGATACGAGCGTGGGTGGTAATGTTTCGACGATGGTCGGCAAATAAATAGCTAAATTGATTTTAATGCAGCATCACTTCCCTTGCCCGCCTCTCCAACGGGTTCAACTCCATCTATTACGGCCGTCGATAATACTGATTGATTGACCACTATCAATAAGTAACGCCATTTGAGACCATTTAGTACAATGTTACTCGATCAACACTTGCTTTGTTTATTCACTTTGTGTTTAGCTATCGAATGTGTTATTACACATTTCTGTTTAAAACACGTTGTTACACGGATTATTAAAAACATTTTACTGTAAATAAAAATGTCAGTAAATATTTTCATTAGTACTTTTAACACCATATTAATATGGTGTTAATTATTTTATTGTCTTTTCTTATCCTCTGGCCTTTTTTCCAACGATAGATCTGAGATCAATGATGAAAGAATCAAAAGTTAACATGAAGAAAGAGTTATATTGTTTCTGGGGCTCATAAACCGTGATATTTATTTAGTGCAAGGATTACCGACCGTTCGGAGCCGATCAATCATTCCATTGAACGTATCCTGTTCCCCTTCTGTAGTGTTGTTGGAGGCAATTGGTATCGATGAACATCGATACGTGTCAGCTTCATAGATTTGAAAATCCCTTACCAGTAATCCGATTCTATCTTATAGTTTAAGTAAAATTTTCTAAAAAGTGTGAAGACGGGTTTAATTTACTACATGTCTTTTTTTTGCAATTTATTTTGCAAGATTGTGGTTTGTAACGAAAGATATAATATTAAATTAATCTGTCTGAATTTTTTCAATAAAACTTGCTACATCGATCGAAATTGAATCAATATATGATTCTTTTCATGCCCAACTTGTTCTGCTATCAGTAAAAATATTTCTAGAGCATCGATAGCTGGTTCCATCACTAGATCTATCCAACTGTCAAATCCAATTCAGCGATGCCCCCGCACATGTAATTGATTTATTGATCGTATGTTACGTTCGATAAGAGCGGGCGCATCGCCAAGGCTATTGCATCCTCTGTAATTTTCTACCAGTTAACCGGGTGACCTCATACGCACAACTCACGCTTATCTATACGGGAAGTTGGATACGTCGGCTGGGGATCTGGGGATCTCAGAATCTTCTGAGGTTTTAATTTATCGCCCATTGTTTGTACTTTATGTCCGGTTGTTGACCAAGTTTAAGACTGAACTTAAATCAATGTTATATAATTTAGGTTAAATCCACTTTACTTTTGTGAAGCATTTGATTATTTTGATTCTAATATAATGTTGCGTTTCGTTATTTTGCGTGTGTTTTATTTGTGTAATTGTGTAGATTATTAATACGTCCGGCACATATGTGTGACTATGTAATAAAAAAATAAGGAAACATTAATACGCAACATGATTTATACTAATATTCGTTTTAGTTATACGCGAATAATACAAAATAGTTGTTACCTCTTTTTCTTTGGCAGCGAGCTCGTTCTCCAAGTTGCCTCCCTGGTTCACTATTGGACTGCTCCTCGATGAGTTACTATTGCTCCTCGCCGTAGCAGCCATTTCTATCTTATGTTCTAAATCCTCATCAATTTCAGGTGATCTTCTCTTCTCTTCTTTGATATCTAGACTGAACCCGTCCGGTATTCTCGTCTCTGTGGCCTGGTCCCTAGTAGGTTCTAAGTGAGTGCCATTGGTCTTTGGTGGCACGTTGGCTTGTAAGGGGATCGGGCTTGTGGTAGCTAGTTGCTCCTTCAGCGTGGTCACCTCCTTCTCAGCCAAAGTAGCTCTCTGTAAAGAGGAAAAAACATGTTAATATTCCATAACATATACCTATTCGTTTGTACGTATTGAAATTAGTACAGGTTTATATGAATCAATGTGACCATAGGCCTCAGGTTCGTAGTTATTTGTTCATTTACAGTTTACAAGTCATTCATTCGTTCATTTAATTAGCTGCATCCTGCGTCCATTCAATAATCGGGCCTCATTTTTGTGCAATAGCGGAAACATCGATTCGCAGGCGCCTGTTTTACGGACTGTTGTTTTTAATCTAATTATTTATCAGTTCCCATACCCCCTTTGTTGGTCTGGCCGGTGACGTACGGATCCTTTGTGGCACTTCCTGCGGCATTCATTACGCTGTTCATTTAGTACCTAATCTGTTCGATCTCGTCATTAAAACGGATGCTCGAACCGCTGATTGGCGCGAAATTCAGCTTTTGTTGGAACTGCTCGACCGTTGGTTTTTGTCCTGGATCGCGTTCCCATTACCGATTCGCGCTGCAATCGTCGAGGGTTTAATTTGGATTCGAATTGTAGTTATCAAGCGAGAAGTTTTACGATCTTCATCAAGGTAAATTGCGGGCAAGACTACTCGCTTCTGTATTTGCAAGTGTTATGACGATGATAAATATAGCTAAAAGGTCATATGTATTGTATTTATTGCTTTTACTTTGAACGTTGGATGTTGTTAACAATCATTGCAATCTGATAGCCGAAGACATATTTGTTTCAGTGAAATTATAAAGCCAAAACAGTTTGGATTCCCTGTAGAATATTTTGACCATAAGTAGATTTAGACCTACTTTTAAAGAAAAAAACCACCGTGGTTAATGACCCCGCAAGGAAAGCAAATGAGAAGGAATGTAGCTGCGCGGGCACGCATGACGTGACGGCCGGGCGCCGCTGGGCAGATAGCATCGCATCGATTCATGCGCAGGGTTAGGATGTTGGCAGACGAGGGAGCACTGGCGGCGATTTGATCGTTGCTAATTATCACCGAGAATGTGTACAAATAACAAATATGAGCAATATTCGTGTCACCCTGTTAATGCTCTTACAACTTGCACTTCTCACAAATCAAATCGACTATTTTGAAATTGACGCGCTCGCGAAAGCTATGATTCTTGTTAAGCGCTTCTAAACATTCTGTATGCATGCCTTTCAAGACTAATTTTTGGCACTATCTTGTAGCGGTTATGTATTTTGTTCTGTTTCATTTATATTATAAAATCTTGGGCCAGTATATCAGCGCCTTACCCGCGGCAATGCTGCGCCTACGCGCATTTCTCGTTCGGTTTCCCGATGAAACTACGATTGTTGGATTAATGGCAAAGATTCGTTCGATAATTAACGCTTTATCTCTCAATTCGTTTGTTTGATTGTATTGTTTTTATATTGCATTTTGTTTCATTCAATAAGCCACCTTATTCAATTTCCCTTAAGGGGGACATTCCTTTCAGCGTGCATAGAAATAACAAGAGGAATTTGCGTTTGGATTCCCATAAAAGTAAGTTAGAGAGCGTAGAAGGAAATCGATAAAACTCAACTAACAATGCGATATAGGCAGACGATAGGGATTAAAGTTCTTTGTGTTATCGAGGGCGAGGTGGATTCCTTATTGAATAGAAATTATTGTTATTGTTAGATAAAATTTGATTTCATTTCACAAAACATTCAATACATT
The DNA here is from genome assembly GCA_018244795.1 of Parelbella ahira ahira. Classification (NCBI taxonomy): domain Eukaryota; kingdom Metazoa; phylum Arthropoda; class Insecta; order Lepidoptera; family Hesperiidae; genus Parelbella; species Parelbella ahira. The sequence goes on from DWME01000840.1 coordinate 19,513, forward strand.
TATCGTGACTAAGAAGTTTTATGACAATAAAATAATCCATGGCGTTCGTTGTGCTGTTAGTAAGTTTTGGTCACGATTTTTAACAATTTAAAGAGTCTCCTCTGTCTGCCTCGTTGGTCGAGGAGGTCGGGTACTATTGGATTTTTCCAATTTAGAATTTCTAGTAGTGACGCGGAGTCTAGATCAGTACCCGGTGTATGGCAATAGGCTCACCATCTATTCCATGGGATTTAAACGTAGCTGGTGAAACGTAGGGGTGTAGTACACTCCTCTGTCCACCCCTTCGGGGATTACAGGCGTGATGTTACGTTAAAGAGATATAGATGGATAGAAAGAGATTTTGGTAATAATAATTAGGGACAATAACGTGTCGTATTAATGAACTATAAAACTCTTATCCTGAAGCCGATGCGTTGAGTCATACGATAATGACAGGAGCGATCAATCACACTCAATTTAGAGTATAGCTCAAATAATACGTTACGTCATTGCGAGATGACAATATCATACTTTCGGCCTACGAGCTACGAACGATTTCTTGAGTGGGAAGTGTAATAGATAGAGGCGAATGAAAAAATTAATGTCTGGCTCACTCTTAATACTTCACAACGTGGCGAAGTAACAGTAAAACTTAATCAAATACGTAATGAAACATTTTATAAATTACGTCGACGTCGACTTACGGCTGCGTCGTCTGGTAACTTATTGTTTATCGAACACATGCAAAAATTACGACTTTTATTACATCATCATCTACAACCCTTTTAACGTTCCGTTGCTGGACATGAGTCACCTGTCAAAGTGAGAAAGGTTAAGGTCACAACCTATTACGCAGTCCAAAGACGACTTGAATCGCTTAATTTGGTTAAAAGAAAATTATTCAGAAATAGAGGATATATAGGTTTCATCACTTTTTAGTTAACCTTTATTATACATTAAATACAAACGATTATTCCACATATATGTATGTACTTTCATTACATAAACCATATTTTTTGTTAAATTACCCGAAAAAATTGGGAAACGCCTCGATGAAAAAACTCAGAACATCTTGATGAGAGACATAACAATAAAAATATGTTAAAAAATTTCAAAGCTGTAAATTTCACGAGTAAATGTAATTATGGTTTACTAAAAGCAAACGAAACTACGATATAGAAGATATATATTGAGTTAATAAAAATGATAAATAGTTTTCACCGCGATCGTACGGATCTCGGGCGTATGTTCAAATTCTAATCTAATTACATAAAAAGCCATTACAGTTTCGAAACGAATAATTTTAATGTTTACAACATGAAAGTTAGAAAACTGAGCGAAGTGATCGTTGCGTTCATTAACAATCATGAATGTTTGCCCACTCAATTATATACAGGGGAAACCGGCGACCGACTCGCCGTAATTGTGAGAACTCGAACATAAGAAAAATATAACAATTTGGTATCGTTAAAAAATAACCGAAAGCCCAAATATTAGTGGAAATGTTTTTGTAATTACGATTGTAATGGTCGACGACACAGTTTACTTGAGTGTTTTAATGTGAGAGAATACCACGACGGCGACGGAAAATATGGAATTGGATCTCATAACTTGGGACATTGATTTATTGTTGTGGGAGAAACAAGCGATTTTTATTTACACAGTTTTGATAGCTTAGTCTTTGCATCAGGTAGAGTGATCAGTGTAATTGTGTACATGGAGTCTGAAACAAAATGTTTTATTTTCAGATTTCAATCTATTATCGTTACTTTGTTATTATTATGGAATATGTAGGTAGGTTGATTGTATGTAGGTAGGATGAAGGTTATTCCTTCATAACGTAACTTTTGTAATAAAAATAGATGCAACCTTAAATGTGAATGAAAATTTTCTTAACACGATAATATTTTGCATTTGTAAGGTCATATTAGGTTGGTTTTTATTATTACGTATCTTATTTACGAATAAAGGCTTATCCATAATATTTTTTCCGTATTTTTCAATGACGATGTTATGATGTGAGCGACATAATTTATATTTAGAAATATTTGGAAAACAGGACACCAAAAATTAATCGATAATTCTGACTTGATTAGTTGTACAAAGACGATAGCGAAACAATGGCCAATCGGACCTGTTCGGTATTAATTCGAGTCCTTTCATCAGCTCATCAATACGATTTAATGAATTTGGGATAGCTCAATCAAAGTTTGCGGATTTAATTTTGTTTATTCCACGACAATGGGATTTATAAAGGTCGAACATCTCTCGAGAATTCACATTTCCTCGTCACGGACGTTGTGGTGTAATCAACCTATAAAAGGTTCGGAGACATCCATATCTACACCACCACCGATAGCAATAGCTAATAGACTGTCCTTAGACAATCCTCCTCTTTAATAATAATCATATTATTTTCAAGAAGCAACTATTGTATATAGTAATTGTACACGTCTAATATATCTATTGCCAAATCATAAGTTGTCTTTATTACATCAATAAACTACTTTTTACGATCTCCACCGATGTACGTGTGCGCCTAATTAAAATCTCCAAAATTCGTCTTAGCCATTTAGCAATAAAACTGAATTATTTTCCATCAGCGTTCAGCCTCGATGACCACTGTTCACAGATCGAATCAGCCTTATAAGTAGCAATTAAAACATCGTCCGATTCATTCACTAACTCTACTGCAACAAAGAATTGCTTATCTATTGAAACCATCGCCATCAAAATTGTTTAAGCCGCAGATTAGACGAATCTCACGGGAGCAACGGTACCCTCTAATGTTTCAATGAGTTAATACGATTTACTCAGCCAAAAATTTCGTGTTTTAGCTTTTTATGAATATTAATATCAACATTACTTTTTGTTGTTACTAATTCCACATTCGACAGACGATTTTCAACTTTGTCGTGTTATTTCAGAGGTTTGTTTTGAACGGAACATGTTTGTGGAACGTAAACGGGTTTGCAGTACAGAAATGAAACTAAAATGTCTGCGTATATTGAGTGCTTTTTGTGCATATGCTAAGTATCCAGGTATGAATTTTCTTTTATCTACTAGCGTATTATTATTACGACACATGTACTGAAATTGAACATTGTTGCTAGAATGAGAATTTTAATTACTGATATATTATACATATATGATTCTAGTAATTCGTGTCCTCTAATAAAATATTCAATAATATCGTATAGAAATACTCGATGTGGACTGAACTTTCTAATATGTTTTTCCACACTTTCTTCTACTTTTGTCTATATCATACTTATCTCTATTAAGATTCTTTGTTTCAAAGCGAAAACCGTAATCACTACAATTACTAATGTAATTCTAGTATAAGAAGAACAACAAAAAACACATTATATCAGTGGAAAGTGTATAATGAAACTATTCAATTTTATATAATATATGGAGATTGTTAAAAAAACTACAAGCGGCTAGACAAAGCATCCGATTGGCACAGTTTCAGTCATCCAGTGGTCGTGACTCAGACAGACGTCGCTGAGCGTTTCGGAATTTCCAATGTAAATGTATCATTCACTATAGATGTCTATGCTACTTATATACTGTCCCACTGAATTTGGTTCACACCAAAGTACTATTTTTCAGAGCTCCTCTGCCACTCTTTTACAATTTTGCTTATGGAAATACTATAATGTGTATCAGACTTCTCGACAAATGTATGTTAAGTAGGTATAACAACTTTTGCAATACTAGTTCTAGTGATAGCAGCGAGCTCATTTGAATTGGCTGCGACTTTTTCACAGCATTAATCCCTTTAATATGATAATAGAGTACACGAGGTAAAGACAGATGTTGCATGTGTGAAACAACAATAAAAAAATAAGCGTTATTTATGCACGGTTTGACAATAAAACTCCACATGTGTCGCTCTCACCGAAATAACGTTTTCCATTATTGTTCAAAGCGGTTTTATTATGATTATGATTTAGAAACGGATGCGTTTGCTCATTGAAATTCACGAGTCTTATCTGATTTCATCTTCATGTATCATATTAATTGGCCATTCCACATCGGTCTTAATTAACCGTAATTTTTATTTCGGCTTTACAATTTTCGTATAACATTTCCGCGAGCGCGAGTAACTGTTGTGTATGGTTGCCATTACGGAACAGTTAGTTTTGATAGTTCTGTTTTCGTTCACACTGTTCCATTCATAGTTTAATGTTCTCTTTATAACGTTTTGGCAATATTCGTGCCTGACGGCTTAATTAATTATTTCTACTTTTTAATACTTAACTAGATGTTTTTATTAAAATTAAAATGATCATTACCAATTTACACTTATTTCTTATGTTATGTTCATGTAATTCATTGACCCGAAATACAACGGCATTTTGTGGTTACATATTTGAAATTGATGAACTAAAAATTTGTAATGTCACTTATATTTAATACTGACAAGTTATGCCTATGATGTTTTTGATAAGCGACATCTTTTGACGGTTTGCGTAAACGATGCATCGATGACAGCTAATATACACACAAACAAAATAAACAAGACATATGTATATTCATTTTCTCTGTATGAATTCGTAAAACACGGAGAGAAAAACGCCCGTCACGACGTGCACGAACCCTGCGTCTGCCACCAAGAAAAATTAACGCACTCGCTAAGGGTTGGGTCCCCCAGACCCCACATTATTCGGGGAGCGGTCACTAATTAATGGAAAAGGATTAAATTCGTACGGAATTGAAATAAAATAAATATGATAAAGGACGGGTCTCCTTGGGCGAGGGCTTTGGGACGGTTTTTTTGTTGGCCTCCCCCGTCGATATGTAGGCGACTTGTTAATTAATTTGGGCTTTCTTTGCAGAGATAACGTATCAGTGCTTAATTTTTGTTTCGCTTCCTTTGTAAAAGAATATGTACAGCTATTGGTCACATATAAATCCTATATTTAATTTTTTAATGAGCTGTCATTGAAAAAATGTAAGTTTGTCAATAGTTAAAACTTATATACTATTTAATTATTAGTATAACATAATAATTATGATATTGGTTGTTTTAGGGTTTGTAACTATTAATTAAAGTGATATAGCTTTAGTCCGCGGTACCACATTGAAACTCAAATTTGACCACGAAGTAGTCTTTACGTAGTTACATTATTAATAATATAACAGACATATGAGAAAGCTTAAGGTGTTATAACGTCAAATACGAGTAGGTATCCTGAGATAACACGTGTAACTTATAATTGGATGCAAATGAATTGCTGAATTGAGTATACGATGACATCTCCTTCATAAATTAAAAGAAAAAAAAAACTGTTGCGAGGTTCTCAATTGAAAATCCAATACTGTTATCATTATAAGGCATACAATTACATGCATATGCTCAATTAATGTAGTTGTATTGTTCTCAATGTAATTTATAGACTAATTATTATTAAATGTTCTTGATATAATCTTGTTGACTTATACAAGGCGTTTGATCAGCAACGCTATGGTTACATTTGTGAACAATGTGTAAAAATTATTCTATTAGCAAAGAGAAAACATTGCTTGAATACTTTTTATACTATATAATAAATAATCGAATTGGGTGAAAATCGGTTAGGAGCTTACAGGATTTGGCATCGGTCTGGTGAGCATCGCACATTGTTTGGAACGAGTAGAAATGGACAAATTCATGGAGGGGGTCTCGAAGATCCGACAAGAGTGAAGAGGGTTAACTTTGTATGAAATCCAAGTTCTCACTAGTACTGGTAAATCTCGATGTATTTATTAATGCACTTATAATGTAAGATAAAGAAGTAATGAAAGGAAACTATGTACTTTATTAATCTCTTTTAAACGTAAAGACGAATATTTAATTGGGTTTTTCTGAATTGTTACTTGGTTAGTTTTCTTTTCATGAACTGCAATAGTCAGGAATTACGTTTAGCAGTAACAACTCCTTTGCGGCATTATCAACCCATTCACTGTCAGAGGTATCTAACAGAACGTCTTATGTGGTAATGCTTTTTGGTACACACATTATTTCTTTATTCTCGTGTATATTTTCATACTGTTATTAAAAATGTTAGAGGAAATACATATGTAATTCCTCCCGTTCGTTTACTATAACAGTCATTTCTATCAGAAAAGCTGTCTGTCTTTTCATTTTGTTTCGAGTTTGTTTGTATCCTTTGTCTGGATTGTCCCCTTGTACTCGATGTCTGTGATCGTTCAAATATTTATTGTTTCGATGTTCTATTAAATTGGTAGACAAAACTTAATTTTATCAAGAATGATCTGAGGATAGGGTATGATGGGGTTTGCTATGGAAACCCTATTTGAAGCTATGGTTGGATACTGGCTAACAATTATGAAGAAGAAAGTGATGATGATGGTACAGAGTGTACAAAAATAGGTAAAATTATTGATATTTCGTTATGCATAAGGTGTTTTTAATTAGTCGTTAGACGTAAGAGCGGAGCATCTGATTGAACATGGCTTGCAAAATTATTCAGTACAGCCAGAATATAAAATACTACGTAAAAAGCGAGAATTAGAACTCCATTTTTTACATTCCATTAGGATTATATTGTTTTCTTAAGTCGTTTTCAAGCTAAATGAAACGGAGCGGTCCGTTCGAAAATAAATAAATTGAAGACGTGCTTAATCAAATTACCAACAATTGGGCGATATTAAAAAATAATGTTTGTCTATTCCCCCGTAGTCGATACCACTCGAGGTGAGTCTTAATCTCTCAATGTCAGTTTTAATTTGCTCCTCGCATCGAATTACCTTCGGAGTTTTATTTTTGAAATTCCCGTAGACAAGGCGAAGGAAACGCGTTTCGACAGCTCGGAATAATATATAATGCTCTGCTGAAATATGTAAAAATCAGACACTGAAAATATTTAAGCTTAAACTTATTTGTTAAATTTCCTAAAAATAGTCAAATTTAATTAATCGTCTTTCGTTGTTAATTTCTTATAAACAAGAAAATTAATGCAGCCGGATATGTTCTTAACGCAATGAGATAACATAATATACAGTAATAAATTACATAGGAGATATAAAAAAGAAATGAAATACCGAATACCGTTAGAAAGTTTCAAAAGTTGCATAAACCACACGAAATTTAAACGCGACCATCTCCAATACGTACGAATACACGCACAGAACAAAATCCGCGAAGCGTGAATCGAAGTCAGGTAGATGGCAAACAAAACCGGTACGAGTATCCAAACAGTCAATCGGAAACTAGATAATTCAATTTCGAATAATTCGGAACGAACTCAAACTCTGATTGACAACTTCAAACAAGGCGCTTTGCAGCTATTGGAAATAGACAGGTATTGGGAGCGAAGCTAATCATTATTAGATATTGAATTTTCGTAACTTTGGACTCATCCGCTTTCTAATTTACTAATGAATCCGAGTGGTGCTGCCATTAGGTTCCCCCTGCCCCCTTGGGGAGGAATGGGTGAAAGGGGTAAGAACTCGCGCGAATTTTCGTCTTTTATGCGAGTATATGTAGAACGATAATCCGATTGGTTCGGGCGTTCCACATTTGAATTTTCGTGTGTTTTCGGTAATTCTCGCGACGGTTTGACTTCGTAGTGTAACGTTTCATTTCCGAAATTGGTTCGTTTCATATTTGAATTTCGAATCCGCATAGCACCGTGCACTGGTACCACTGCTTGCATATGACGTACAAACATTTAGTAACACGTACTAAAAGTGGCTAGTTATTTATAACATCTTAACGTGTTCGGAACTTTCTGCAAATTAAAATGGGATAATAATAGCATTTGTAGAAGATAACTTTGAATCAACTTTGATGGTGTCTTTAAATAAAACTACGTTGGTAGTAAAAGCAAAATATTCGAAAGATTTTATATGTCGCTGGCCGAACGCCAGAAGTGCTAAACAATCGCGTTGGGTAGTGCAAAAAAAATTAAATTATTCTCATATAATATCATCTTTGTGCGTACCCAATGCGTGTTTTCACAATACCTTTCATTATTTCTCTATTTCTGCTCTTGGCATTACTGAGATACTTATCATATGTTAAGTGAGTAACTGCATAGCATAAAAACGTTATACCTATATTTAAAGCATACTGCGTTTAGAATTGGTGATAAAATTATCATTAGCACTGCCCATGTAACTGTTTGATACGCGTTTAGAGGTAGACAGAATGAATATGTTTTATATAACTAGGTAAAGCGATAAACTTTTCAACAATCAAACCTATCTCTACCATTGCACTTCCAACCAGCTCAGACCGGTGTACTAAGAAGTAAATATTGAGTTAGTGGAGACAGAGACAATGAAATAGATCGTAGAGCCCATCAGCGCGCAAATGGTACCTAGTTTAATGCCGGTATAAAGCATGCATCTGGGAGACGTGTTACACACGATTAACACTTTCATTAGTTAAGCACATAGTTGGTTAACCATCCATACACTGAGTCGTTATTTTATTTTGAATTAGTTAAATTTATAGTTCAGTTGTCGCGAAAAATACTTTAGATTTTCGCTAAGGTGTCAGAGTCATTTCTTTTGCTTTCTATATCTTGATTCGTTGTGCAACCAGTTAAGTTATATACATATTATGTATTTCGTTTAAGCACACCCATATACCTACATATGTACATACATATATTATAGAAATAATGTATATTAAATATATATAAATTTCAGTGCCAGAAGTATATTAATGGACAGTTAGTTGACATAAAATAATTAATTTGTCTTCATTCGTCTATAATAATACAAAATAATATTTCTATTTCTACAAACTGTATAATACTCTTAGCTACATTTAATTTTTTGTTTCCCCCCAAAATTCCATCGCCTGTTGAGTATACATAAATTTGAAGTTCATAGTTGTTCTTTGGTGTATCGGAGTCATGGGGAAAGTTGGGAGACCAACTGCCCACATGTCGGTAGCGATGGTCACAGTGGCGCGCCCTCGCGGGACGAGCGGCGAACTTTGATCGCAACTCTACGTGAGTTTATACTCTAGATACAGCGCTTAGATCGACTGTCTATTGTTTTTGGTTTCGTTTTATTGGCAATGGCCTGTTGGTTGTGTTACGTGTGCAACTGATATATGTATGTATGTGTAATGACTTGGTGTTTAAACGGATTTGTTATATGGTTAAATGGTATACCTGGTTAAATCACATATTTTGTAGTTTTTTAGGACAGCTCCAATAGTTTTGTACTTATCTGAGGTCCGTAGAATCTATCCCAATCGGAATTAGATGGATTAAAACCTAGCTGGGCTAAACTGAAAAACCATACGTGATTTAAGTTGATCATAATTAAGTTATGTGTATAGGTAGTCACGAAATGTTTCATAATTTTAATAATAAAATTGTTTGTTATGACAGTTGTCAAATCGAACAAGTTTAAATAAATAAGGTATTGTTTATAATTCATTGTGATGTTATAAGGGTACTCAACGCTTTAAGAGTTCAATAGCAATTTGTTTTCTTTCAATGGGTAGCGGATCTCAGTACTGTTCAATATTGCTGAGTAAAGTATTTGTGATAGTATCTACCTACGACCGATTTTGTCCATGGCGGATGCTTTATCTCGGATTTCATTTTTTCTGATTTAGAATTTCTAGTAGCGACTTGGAGTCTGGAATCGTGCCCGGTGTATCGCAATAGGCTCACCACCTATTCCATGGGGCTTAAACGTAACTTGTGAAACGTGGGAGTGTACTACACTCCTTTGCCTGTCC
>DWME01000841.1:0-29178 GCA_018244795.1 Parelbella ahira ahira
GTAGAATAAACGCCATCGACACGAGGTCGCTACGCTAAATGAGTGATCTAGCACTCGCCGACCGAGTTCGTAATACAGATGTAAGGAAGATGCTTTTTGTAAAAGGAAGTGGTGGAGTGAAAATGAAAAAGCGCATTACTCAATTGCTCGGAGATGTGGATGCAAAGTGAGACGAAAGAATGTCAAAACAGAAAAACAATTCAAACATCAATGAATGTAGATTCTGGGGAAGACCAATTATTATTATTTTTAAATAAAATCTAGCACCATATTTAGATCTAGTACAGATTGTATTGGTTCTATGAGTATCTCCCAGAATTAACTATTACTATGTAGAATTCAACGTTTGAAATAAAATATCAAACTACAAAGGTTTTTCTAGCGGTTAAAGAGTTAAAATCGATTGACATCAGAAGTGTCCCACGTGTTGTAATGTAATGCAATATATGTACATAAACGTTTTGTTCCGGCAATAGTATGAATCACTGCATAATTTTATTATGTTGTAGAGTACGTAAGCATTCTTATTCTCTGAACGCCGTATTGCATATCGGAACACTTTAACATAAAGCTACCTGTTGATGTATGAAATAGACACTTTGCAATTCAGTAGTCATCCATAAAATGTAGATTCTAATTTTGTTACGCTGTGATTAATACGATTCCGTATAAATAAATTCCTTTTTTGAACATGACGACTTGTATATCTTTTTTTTTACTGCCTTTGTCACACCTAAGTTTTATTCGCTGTAACTACTCTGTGCGTAGGGATTGCCGGGTGGATGTACAAAATATTACGTCGCAATAATTTTCTAACACTTAACTCCCCTCCTTTCTCCTCGCCTGCACAAAAATGCTAATGAATTTAGAGATGAAATTGTGAGTTTCACTGAATTCAAGCTCGGTTATCACTTAGAACTTGTACAAATTATCACGATTGAATATGATCAAACACAAATAAATGTCAGATAACGTTAACCTTTGTGTTTTCGATAAGCAGTGTGACTTATCACTTGTTTCATACTAACCCTTATCAACTTTTGAGTTCTGCCGTTTCCTATGATCAACGGTAATAATACCTGACTCTCCCTAGTTTGCCAGTAGCATGAATTACGAATATAAATTGTAAGTACTTACACAACATCTTACTATATAATGTAATATAACTGGCAACTTTTTATAATTTTTTTCGCTGTTAGTGCTACTAATCTCTAGTTTCTAAGGCTCACTTCCCACTTTTGAATTCTATCTCTATTAACTAACATGCAAATTTATATACATATATGAATACCTACAGAAAATTGACATTGCAATTATATATTTTGTTCGAGATTAAGCGCGTCGACGCCCATTTTACAAATTCTATGGTCTATTAACGCTGTTCAATTTTAGATGATACGAATAAAAATAAAACACCATTTATTACCCTTAACATTTTAATCAATCAATTACAATTAACACGTCAGACATCTTTGGAACTTCTACCACCGCTAAACTAAACACGACATTCGAAATAAAACAAACCATTTTACATATAAATTAATAATTGTGCACAATAAACATTTAAACGAGTATTTATTGAATAGCTATAACAATGTGGAGGAAGATGTCATAATAAACACTGTTTTTTTTTTAAATGGTAATTCTCTCATATATGTAAAAACATCGCCACGATAAACACCCCGATAGCATATCATACCAATAAAAACTAGCAGAAACATGATTTCATCGTAAAAATATATTGCGAAGTATTAATTCTGCGCATAAAGTATAATAAAATATTTTATGATGAATAGCGCACATACGTGACATTTTATACATAATAATATGTCAGTATATATAATATTAAATTACATTTATGATAAAATTTAGATTACAGATCAAATCTATTCGACATAATATGATTCTTCTTAAAAGCTGATTCACTCACACGACACTAAATGTAAACAAATGATATGTATGATACTAATTAATGATAATTATTATGTATTACATTTCATAAGATTCATGGCACTTGATTTGATAGTGAACAAAAGTGGATCTTGAAGACTATTCACACTTAAAGATGTAAAATAAATTATTTAATAACAACTTCAAGGTTAAATAGTAAGGAAAATTAATAGAAACAAAATGTAGGTAGAGTATTACAAACTTATATTTTTTTTACAAGAAGAGCGAAGATTTTGGAAGATTAATTAAGTAGTTTTGTTTAATGCTTTTAGCCTTGAATATGGTAACATTAAGTTTCAACGCTAGTAGAAGGTTAGCGCGTGATTTTGAACCAGCCACTAAAAAATAGCACAGAATATATCAGTAACGTTAGCAATGATTAAATCATCGTTTGCTATATTGTCTTGTATAAGCAAAAAATATTTCATTTATTTGCTATTTAAATATTCTGATATTAATTTACTGCAGGAACTTTAAACCGTTACACGCGATACGTCTAGCTCTCTTGGTATAATTTCAAATCAGATATATTTTTATTCGCAATTTAAAAGCGGTAAACTCTATTTAAATTTATTATTCTTTATTTGTACCTTCTTAAAAATTTAAGAAATCTTGTTGTTGGTCTGTAAGTATGGTTAGTCTTCAAGGTCTGTAATTTTCATAGCGGTTTTCTTGCTTTTACTAACTCTTCGCTGACAGCCCACAGTTTGTTCTCCACCTCCTTGTCAAATTGCACCTTGGAGTTGTACTCTTTGCAGTCGCGATAAAACTTGCCAGTGTGGCCCTCGATGTTATAGTCAGTAGCGCAGTAAACGATTGTTTCAGAGCCCTAAAAACATGCAATTAATTAGCTAAAATAATGACTTGTTTGTAACAGACAAAATATATAATAATATGTTTTAATAGACATCTTTTTTTATTACAATACTCAAATTCAATTAAAGCTTGGACACCACATTGTTTTATGAATCCACCATTTTGTCTTGAGTGACATTTTAATTTCCCGTCGCATCCAAGAGATTCATTAAAAATTCGGTATAGACTGCTCACAATTTACGATTAATTAATTAATTATTATATGAGAATGTAAATGTACCAAAGAACCAACGGAAATCAATTACTTTATTTTTTATTACCTTATCTGTAACTAGTCTTAATGAATTGCTAATTTAATATAGAGAGGTATTCTTAACACAAAGAACAAAATATGTATTATTTTAAAAGGCGAATGAAACATACATAATAACATTCACTGATTATAATTTATGTCTCACTCATTATCACCTTGTTTATGGTACTGTTAAACTTAATAATGTAGAGTTATCTCCCTATCTCAATGGTACTGTAAAAAAAATAAAGGGCAAAAAATGGATAAAGCAACAGTGACAGCAAGTGATAGTTGAAATGATTAAGCAATATTATACAACAAAAAAATCAAGCAATAAAATGAAATCAACTATGTAGTATGTTTAGATCTCACAGTGAGAATCCAAGTGAACTTCTCACATACTAGTATACTTTATTATTGCTTCAAAAAATAAAAGGCCAATGGTCGATGACAAGAAAAAACAAATTATTATTAACAATCAAATTTACATAGCTGTCAAGTATATAAATGGCAGTTTTAAACTATGACCAAGCACTAACTCTTTTTTAATGTGAAACTGTTTATAGTTGTTAGAAGGCCGAATAAAATGAAGCAATAGCCCCATAACCATAACAATTGATAACAATTCCCTATCAATTCTTCTAATGTAGTTTTTTATGTATATGTATTATATACATAAAACCATAACAAAAACTAATGTCTTATAATATTCTTAATGTATAAGCTAGTGTAGGTCATCTCAGTCTACCCAGAGACAATTTCATAACCCTTTCCAGTTTATATACATATCGTTAATAAATTATTTTATCAGGTACTTCATTACTCCAAAATGTAGTTGTGAGATATATTAACTAACAGAGAATTAAATATTCTGCTTTGAAAACTCACATAGACATGGAAATTAGAATGGTTGTTAATGTAACCCTTGTTTAATGGATTTGTCCTGATTTCCTAACTATAACAGCAATGTATGTTAACAACCAATTAGCAATATTGAACTTACCTGTTTAGCAGATTTCATGAACATGATGGCCACAGGTAGCATTAGAACAAAGTGATACCATCTAATGGAGTATCTGCAAAGAATTTTTTTATACAATGTATAACACTATAAAATGTTACATAGAACTAAAAAATTTGAGGTAATAGTTTTATTACGTATGATTACATATTAAGAACAATAAGACAGTGGGTAACAATTCTTATTAATTCTACTATAACTACAAACTTTTATGAAGATACTACTCAACTGTATACAATTGTATATATGTATCAACCATGTATATCAGTGACTTGGCTGACTGTAAAGTCACATATTTATAAGCATAGTTCTATAATTTATGTCATGAACAGAATTGTTATGAAAATGATATGCTTCGTTCCAACACTGTATGTTTAAGAAAGACTAACTACTTATGAATACTGATGTTGATTTCCAAACAATATACCACACCTTTTGAGCCTTGAGAAAAATTGTATTAAAAATTGAAAACATTTAACCATATTATATTATATGAAGCAATAACATATGTTACCTGAATAGGTTAGTATAACAGAAGCCCGGACAGCAAGCATTTACATCGACTCCTGAACTCCTTAACTGTGCGGCCAAAGCTCTAGTAAAGTACACATTCATAAGTTTAGAGTTGCAGTATCCAGCATTGTGTCGAGTTTTGCCTTTGCCAGATTTGGCTTGGTTGATTTGAGCTCTCAAGTTTAAGTCATTGAAGTCTATTTGTCCTTGTTCATGCAGTGTAGATGATACAACTACAACACTGCAAAAGAAAAACAAAAATCCTTGGAATCCATAAATAATTACAACAATTATTTTAAATTCATGATAGTCAGAATTTATTAAACATGACATCACTCTTCTATTAACACAGCACAGATACAGTCCTTAAGAATTTCCTCATCCATTATTGGTAGTAGTGTGAATAGTGGGATATATACATTATAAACATGAAAACTTACCGACTTGGAGAAGCTCTTTTCAAAAGATCAAGCAGTAATGTTGTTAGATAAAAATGTCCCAAATGGTTCACACCAAAATGCAACTCAAAGCCTTCTTTAGTTTTCAGATCTTCCTTTAAAGGTACATACACACCAGCATTGTTTATGAGCACATCAATCTTGTAAAAACCAGCCTTTACTATTTCTACAAACTTCTCTATGGACTCGAATGAGGCGAGGTCCAGTTGCATGGGGATCTGAAATAAATATCATCATCACATCCATAATTTTTTTCCACTTTAGAATCCACACTCATAAAAACTCTCATTGATATACATGATCCCATTAAATCACCTAATGCCTATAATTTATATCTTTAAAAGTTCAGTCAATAATTTGTTCATCAATATTGTGTTACATACATTATGAAAGACACTATTGTATTAAATAGGCACTTTCAATAGCATTAAATATAATGTAACTAGTTTATCCAATTAATTGGGTTATTTGATCAAAATGCCCTATGCCCCCTTGCCTACCAAGTTGAATATGGGCATTTATTTGGGTGTACATGACTTCATATTTAATAAGTGATGTCAATGAATATAAACATAATGAAGACTTCAGCAATTTAAAAGACCAAAGGTCACAAATTGCAACTTAGTAAATTATATGTTTGTGCTAATATTAGCTATGGTATCATACAATGCAAATGTTTTAAAAATATCTTAGTTCCGTTCTTATGTTGAAAATAGCTGAGGCAAATAGGTATTAGAAATTGCCTTTAGTTTCAACTAAATAATTTCCAGAAAAATATTATCAAAGTAGCTTTTCTGTAATTTACAATAATTAAGTTCTATATACAAATCTTACCAGTTCTCCCCCGCTTTGCTGCTCTTTTCTGATAAGGCTTATAGCTTCTTTAGCTTTCGCAATATCGCGGCAAGCAAAAATAACTCTTGCCTTCCTTCGTACAAGTGCTTTGGCGGTTTCTAAGCCCAACCCACTATTAGCACCAGTAATAAGGAAAGTCTTGCCTCTCAAGCAGGTATTGCTTATGCATTTTCCCCAACTCCTGGACCTCCATGTGCGAATCAAACCTAATGCTACAATAATTGACGCCGGCACAGCTGCGTAAATAAGCGATGAGGCAACCATTGCTTATAAATTTGAAGTTTGGTCTAAGGTCAATCACAGTACTGTGTCGTAACTCGTAACAAACTGTATTTTTTGTTCATTCCAAGTAATTGTCAGTCACTGACGTTCAGTTGACATAACCAATTTAAAATGTCATGACATGTCAGTTTTTACGTGATATGAGCCATAGAATATATAGTTAAACGTCAGTATTCTACGTAAAGCCGAATTTGTATTTAAATACCTATCACGAGTTTGATAATATTAGAGTCGCATCTCTTGTTAAAAGTGTTGTATTTAAATAAATGATTGCCAATTCAAACTAAATACGTTATAAATATTGTTTACAGCTTAATAAAATACTAAACAGCTGACTAACTGTAAGCAATTACAAAGTTGAAAGTTTGAAAAGAGCAAATTCACTGTAGACAAACGACTTAATTTATTAATCACTAAATCGAAACAAACTTTTATCTTAGCCTTCTTAGAAGACTTCTTCGATTTAGTTCAGCTATTTAGGCCTAGATGTACAGCGTTAGGAAAACTATATTGATATTCCTGCACCTTTATTTTGTTCGTTGCATTTTCATTCGTAGAGTATTATAGGTAATAGAAAAAAAAACAATCTGATAGCTGGGCTGTTTATTTGAAATACACCAGGACAACTAGATAAAAAAATCTTTCAGACTATGAAAAACAATGAGATTGATATGGTAACATTATGAATATAATTATGAAATATAATTTTGATAGAAGCCATTTACATTTGATGGATAGACAGATCTTTACGAAAATAAAATGAATTTACTAATTTCTAAAAATAAGTAAAAACAAATATTGGATTTGCGGAATATATTCTAGTCAGCAATGGTTTTTAGTTGGATACTAGACGCTTTAATTAAACTAAAAATTTTTTTACAAAATTGTAATTTTATTCCGTTGTTTAGCAGTGCATCACTTCATTATGCATATTCTATATTTTAAATGCAAATGGCTCATCAAATATTGGTATTACAGGATTTAATATATGGTAGATAATAATGTAATTATGTCAAACAGTGTTAAAATAACGCATTTTATTTAATAAGATATTATATATCAAAAGTTCATTAGATTCCAGATAAAATTAACAGGAGGATGACAACAGGTTTAACGATAACATTAAAATGTGATTTATGTAATACATTAAAAAAGATAAGGTCACATAGAAGGTAGCGTTCACTATAATCATACGACAACATAATATATTTTTAAAATGTCGATACAAACATGTAAGTACATACAGATGTCTTATTTTAAGAGGAAAATTTCAAAAAATGTTATGAACCACGCATATCGATATAAAAATCATCGACAACGATAAAGCATGTTTACTTTTTATATTATTTAATTTTTTTATGTTGGCACCATTTATCGAGATATAAAAAATATTAAGATATTTTGTGCCACTTGTAAACAACCACTGGAATGTAAGCGAAGGGCAAAATTTCAATGGATTCAAATTTTAATTTTTTTCCTAACAATGAGATTAATGGTTTTTATAATAAATGCAGTTACCGAATTTATATATACTATAATTATAATGCACCTTAATATCATATATGAATATATTAGAAATATTATACAGAGTACCCTTATATATTTTCCCGCGTAACAATATTGATTTGTTGCTAGCGTATTATTTACGGGCTCAAAGGTAGTTACATATTTTTATTTTTATATATAATTTGAAGACAGGTTAAACATTTACATATCAAAGATTAAAAATCGCGAATTCAATTATATTAAATTATATTATTGTTACACTCTGACTATCCTTTTCGTGTAGATTTTAGTTTTCCAACATTTTATACTTGCATGCTTTGTAAAGATCACATAGCATATAAAGATTTCATTATTACTCGTTTATAAATCCATATATACACATATAAATTGCAATTTAACTAAACAATAAAGCTAAAAACAGGATAACCTCGTATATTTTGCTAGATCAGTAAATTTTATAAATATTTTGAAATGATAAAACACCAACTATAATGAATTATATAGAATTTCTATAATATTATAAAGGAACGTGCCTAAAACAACGTATTCCCTAAGGATGCACTCAAAATATCAATGGTTCTAAAAATCGATGTGTCTAAGTTTATGAATAACTTTATAACTATAGCATGAAGTCTTTTAAAATATTATGTGGCATGTTCTTTATAGCCGCCTTAGTCTTTTTCGTTACTAGTGACTAGCTCAATTCGCGATTAGTTTATCTTATGGCACCGGGTAGTCGGGTAAAAGTTTGCAAGACATGCATTTGAGAAAACCAAATGCATTAAATGCAACTCAGGACGACGTAATACAATTGTACTCAAAATTATAAACTACGTAAGGGCACGTTTAACACCATCCTACAATAATAAGTGTTTGATGGACTATAGGCAGCAGGTCTATTATGAACGAATGATTGCACATAACAATTTAGTGCCTCTCAATTGAATGATTACATTTCGTTCTGCGTCATTTTCGGTCTTTACTGAGGCGATACATTTTATGTTTTTAATAATTTACATTTCATTACATTGGTGTTGACAACTGATGCCGTGAGCGGTCCAAGCCCACGTCTACGGTGATAACCTTTCCATCGACGGGCGAACCGCTGTCCGCGTCACTGTCTGGTATGATCACACACACAAACGACTTCCCACTATTCGCATCCTTAGGATAAATAGTCATTGGAATGAATCTATCACTTGTTCCATCCACGTACGCCGCCAACCGGGAATAGACTTCTGGAAAGTGTTTCTTCAAGACCACCCCCCTGCTCTCCAGTTCACTTACAATATTTTTGAAGCATATTTCTCTAAACTTGTGCGCTGTGGCTGCGTTCTTTTCTCCCGCATTGCATAATTTAGAAGTTAAAATAAGCGTTTCTCTATCCTCTGGCGTTCCTTTACTGTCTCTCCTATTGCGTTTTCTGTTCTGTTCTTGTATAACTGCCGATACAGTCTTGCTGAGTCGTAACTTAGCACATCTGGACACCATTTGTCGCTCCCATTTCACGGCTCCCTTAGTTGGTACCTCGCTGATAATACACACAGCTACGTACAAAATTACACGTGTTTCCGGGTTGTAAGCCTTGCATAGTTTTACTACTTCCGTATACAATTCTGCACCCATTTCGTTCGGTTGGAGAGCTGTCCATTTAATGAATTCAGGCTCACTTAAATACTGGTAGCCGTGTGTTGCGAACTTTTCCGCGGCCTCCGGGCTGGTAAAGAATACTTTTACGACCCCCCTTCCTTGCGACAGGTAACCTTTGTGTCCAATCGTGCTTATTTGATGCAGAGAGTCTGCGTCCTCTTTCGCGGCAGATATTATTTGTCGGCAGAGGGCGCTGGCGCGGGAATGTAGGCAGACTTTTCTGTGTTTCTCCCAGTGCGCTCTTCGGCATTCCTTGGAACAATACATAGTTGTACAATTGTGGCACGTCTTGTAATGTCTTTTGGCATCAGTCAGTGGAGCGCGGGACGGGCATTTTGGGTATTTGCACTTGACGAATGCTTCGTCAGCGCTGTTTTCTGTTTGAACGGATGAAAGAGAAACGCGGGAGTCATTGCGAGTTAGATTGTCGGACTTTAGGGTTGCAGCGTCGAGACTGGTCCGGCGATCTAAGGAGACGCTCGGATTGGCGAAGGGTTCACTTCTCCTACGAGAATGTTCTCCCATCGCAGACCGAGGGCGCCTCGATTCCGGCATTGGGGCAAGAGTATCAACTGAATCCGTGCCTGAAAATAAATAGACGACGGTTTTATATGACTTATATAGGTACAAGAAACTGTACCCTTTAAAAGACTCAGGACCATTTCTAGTTAACAATGCAGTAGAATGCCACAACACGACTAGGACTAGACGACATGCTAAGGGGACCATACCACTAAACTAAACGAGAGCATGCTTAAATGTGACGTGTACAGAAATTACAAATACATAATAGTTACATTGCGAATGTAGAAGATACTTTTAACGGTAATCATTGCTGCCTCCGGTCTACGCTTTGGCATATTGGGCTATGATACTATGTAAGAAATAATATATAAGTATAACTATTATTAAAAATGAGCGTAATTAAAATATATGTATGTAGTTACTGGAACTATATAGTTTATAAGCAAGTACAGGTTACTAATTCAGTGTACGAGTAGTTACAATGTCAATGGTATGTTATATAGAAACATTGATCGTTCAGAAAGAGACGTCGGCTGCTAAATTAATACAGTACCTGTTAAATAGATTCATACAAAATCTATATTTCTAATAATTTTGACTACCTCACAAATGTACCAATGATTGTTAACTTCGACATGTGATATTTTTGTGTGAATCCATTGAACGAAATGAGTAGCGTGTTAGGATAAGGTAAGTAAAAAAATTGGAACGGCTCTGACTTACGTATCGGTCCTACCTGCTCGATCGGGTTCCGGGCTGGGCTCCGTGGCGGAGCTGGGCCCGTCGCTGGGCGTGCCCAGGAAGCGGGAGGCGGGCGATACACTGCTGTGTCCGCTGCTGGCTAGTTGCTCGTATCGCGGGCTCTAAGGTAGGTAGTTGTATGCAGCGATATAGGAGTGCTTCAAACATAGCTATTAAATATCTAAAGTTGTCAAAAATGATTCCTGAACATGTATTTGGCTACTGGGTCTGTGTGAGTGCGTGAGGCGTATGTGGTGGGTCTTGTGGATAGGATCTATTTGCCAGTATGATATCTTTATAGGCATTTCTTTGTTGGAATTGCTAGGTATACGTAAAATGAATAGTTAAAATAATGCATTTATAGTTATTTCATTGTGCTATTAATAGGGTGAGTGTATACAACGCCATCTAGTAGACAGCTTAAAAACCATAGAGATATCTTACAAAGTTTCAATACTTTTTGCACCTCCACAGCAATTTAAATTAAAAAAAACTTCAATGTACAAATAACGTGTTCTTCGTCTTTTATCACAATGTATATTTTCTTAAATGCTCAATTTGCACTTAACGATATTGCATATTAAGTAATGTTTACTGTTTTATTTTTAATAAACAACGCATTTCACTATGCTTTGATGTTTAGCGTTAAATAAATATATGTAAATATGTATGAGAATTTCATACATTGTGTTACATTTGTGTATACCTTGCCACCCATGAAATAGTAAGGGCTCGAAGATTTCCTAGGACTTGGCTGAGGAGTGGGTATTCTTGCTGGCTGAGAGGGCAAGCCCAGGAGGGAGTCCAGAACATCCTCCAAGGTTGTGGAACCCGGAGACGGTCTAGTGATGCCCAGGTTCAATGACCGCTGGGAATCTTGCCAGTCTGCAAATAGTTGAGCGAAATATTTTTCATTTATGATTTAATGTAACAACCTTTATTGCATATCTAGTCTTCTTCATTGCCCATTGTTATAGTTTAGTTGTATAGAAATAATGATCGAATTCCATCTTTTTACAATGATTGTAATTTCCAATTTTGTTCATTTCAGATATACATAGTTCGAATTGATCCTTAGAAATATTTTATTTATGGCAATTCAACGGGAAGGCAAAAAAGGTGGTAGGTATTTATGATGCTAAGGCAGAACCCTATAATTAAGACAGAATGTGCAAGTTTTTAGTAGGTATTATTATATTATATATGGCATCTTTCCTCGAACATGTGTTGCCAGTCCCAACATCCTAAATTGTTCATCAGCCAAGTAAAACAGGTACTCAATGTTGTGGCGATTGATAAAAATGCAACATCAAATTAAAACAAAATTAAACACAATTATGACAAGTGCTACGTATAAACAAATAAGTTTTTCAAAATGTTACTTACCATTGATGTTCAATAGAGAAGCCCGCTGGAGTTATTAATATATGAACTAGCCAAAACAGTCATGAACAAGGCACAGATACATAATAACTAAACACGGCACAAAAATAAAAATAAAACAAAAAATATAAAATAAAACTGAATATATTTAATAATCATCAAAAGTAACTAAAGTACAATGATCGAAACAATAATAACGAAGACAATGTTAATGTTTTACTCCAAACGGACATCCGTCCAACCTAATTACATCAAAGGTACGGAGATTCTCTAACGTATATAATTTCTATCTCTACGTATATAAATTACATTTTGTTTTAGGTACTATTTAGTATATACTAAGAAAATTTTATATATAGAGAGCTACAGCGAAGACTACAGATAAAAGTTGATTGCATTGAAAAATGGCGCCAGTTTAATTTTTTTGTTTATGGCTGAATGAAACTTGTTTCTTTTAGACAAATTATTACGTTATACTTTCGCGTCTTTGACTCGCAACTTATACAGCCTAGTCAGTGGACTTGCTATACAAAAATACATCAAGACACCAAATAGGCGTACCTAGTCGTCGGACAGACGAATTCGTGGCGCTGATCGGATTCATTCGTCGGTGCTTTTGAATTTTCTAACCTAATCAGAACCTGTATAATTTACTAAGGGGCTAAATATAGTCCCGACATAAATTACGAGGTGATTTAAGTAGAAGAACTTGTATTTTAGACTACAGTCTTATGTCACTTCTCACCAACGCGTATATTTACGGTTCTGATAACTGTTGCCCTGTGTACATTTTATATATAGTATGTTATAGGCATGTTCCGACATTATTATTGTAACGTTTGTGACCTTTGGAAAGCCCAACAATACGTGAAGCAGGCGTTCTTTAACATAAGATATAATAAGTAGGTAACAGAAAATTAGCACCTAAAATAAAATATAGAGATATGATCGTATTATTTACACTATAACATTTATAACTAGCTATAATTCTAATTACTATGAATTGTCGATTATATTTAAACACACGAAACGTAATAACTTACTCTGTACAGTGAATGAAATTGTTATTTAGCAAATAACTGGTTATCGTATCAAATTTTATTTAAAATTATGGCAATAATTTTATTAAAATCTTAACTATTGACTATATTTTGTTTGAATAACGTATAAAATTGTGTAAAAAATTACTGAAGATTGATATGTTTGATTATAAAGTGCAGTAGATACGTCGTACTGTTTTGTATAAATTACTAATTTTATTAATAAACTCTAAATCGAAATGCAACCATAAAGATTTCTTATGATATTAAACAAAAGTAAGCAGATAAACGTCCTCTTAGAATTTCGTTTTTGTCTATGTTTATATTTCTGGCTGATATCAAAATATTTGCAATTAACACTGTACTGCTACATTTCATATAATTAATTCATCTTTAATACTTTAACTGAATCCAATAGTAATTATTTCTTTCACACTTCGCATGTATAAGAGGGACAGCGATATATCGGAATATCGAGTGACGTGTAAAGAAGAGTGGATATTTTTTTTAATTATGTCATAAGCGCAGTGGATCTAACCGCCAAAATTAAATAAAACGTGAACAGAATGTTAAGCCACATAAACTAAATTCTTAAGCCACTACAAGCCAGTGCTTATATATAAATAATGCAAAAATTAAAACACTTACAAAAACGAATAGAAATTTGTGTGAAAAATAGTGCAATAAATGTCACAAAAATAATAACGTACATACATAAAATGGTCCTGAGTCTTAAACACAGTCTATAAAGCTCTATTACACATTACACAAAATGAAATCTTTCAGTCCTGAAACATCGCGATTTCATTTCAAGGATAACTAAATACAAAAACAGCACAAAATTAACGCACGGATTATCAACTTAACATAAAATTAACAAGTAAGACACTGCGGGTTTGGATACAGAGGCTAAATGCATCGCTTGTTTCGCTCAGAGAAATGAAACTAATCAGGTACCACAAATTCTAGAACGACACCGTGTTCTATTTCAGTATTTAAAAAGAACACAAGCAGTTTCAACAACGTCTAAGTTTTTACTCTGTTTACTGTCTACGTCGATTTAAATTCGGAATGTCGTTTTGGAGAATCTATCTAAACCTGCAGTGTACATCGTGGTGTGGTCACGCTCGCTCACCGGGCGCCGCGCGGTGGTCGAGGCGGAGGGAGGACGGCGGCCGCGGGTGGGGCGGGGGCAGTGCTTCGGACACTACCAGAGGCGTTTGTGGCGATTCTAAAGGTTTCGTTCCTGTGGACACCACGTGTTTTCCAATTAAACACTCGTTCGCGACACCTCTTTAATACAGCGGAATCATGTTAGTAAAAAGATAAAAACTGTTTGTAAAACAGCGCAGTAACACCCCGACTTAACAGAGTAGTAAATGTTTAAAAAACATATATATCGGACTCCAATCAATTATTACGTAAACACGATCAATTTTGCCACCAATTTAGATTGAAACGATTAACGAATATTATGTGCTTAAGCGAGGACAAATTAAAACACAACAAGATTGAAAAAAAGCTTCGAGAACATTAAGAAACGAAGAAAACTAAACGTGAGATAGCTTTTACAAAATACGTGGCAGTAAAGATAGCTTTCACCGTCGACAAGAAGCTTTAAGCAACGCTTAGTATAAATATTAGAGAAAATTAAATAGTATACTGAGGATATATGTATCTGGAACTCACCGACAAATGAGCTTTCGAGCCAATACAACTTCTGACTGGATCGAGGCGACGGTTGCCTGTCCACGTCTCCGTTCGCTGGCTCAAGGCC
The DNA here is from genome assembly GCA_018244795.1 of Parelbella ahira ahira. NCBI lineage: Eukaryota > Metazoa > Arthropoda > Insecta > Lepidoptera > Hesperiidae > Parelbella > Parelbella ahira. The sequence continues at coordinate 14,810 of DWME01000841.1, forward strand.
CGACACGTAGTGAACGATAGCTGATGTCACTTCCTTGATGGATGTCTGAATCTCCTCTGACGCTTTCGAACACGCAGACTGCTGAAGTAGTGACGATGCTAATCTGTAAAATAAGGTTTAGAATGAAGATAGAAGAATTATAAGTTTGTTTATAAAAAACTTTATTGTTTTATTTATAGTTTTTTTTGTCAAAGGAGGTATTGGAATGCGTAAAGGTATTGTTAATGTTGTAATGAAAGACACAATGAATTCACAAATTGAAAAAAGCAACCTGTTTTAATCGAACAGTAATTTCCGTTTGGTTGGTCACCAGTTGTCGGAGCTAACCTTTCGTGAGGCGTCCTGGGCGTGCTGTTGAGACGTTCTTGACTCCTCCAGCCCAAGTAGGGCTGTCGAGCGCTGAAGGAAGAGCGAGTAGACGGCGAGCACAGCGGGCTGGTGCCGCGGATACTACTGCGTGTTGATGAGCAAGGCGACGTCTGTTGGTGGAGTAGACACTTCCATTATAACATGCCCCATTTCAAGTACGATTACTGTGTATTTGCAGATCTTAAAAAGATATTGGGTTATTGTACTGGGGTAACTCTTTGAAATAACCTAAATAATCTGATAATTACAATCAATATAATAACAGCAATACGACAAAAATTAATGGACTATAATAATGGACGTAAAATTGTTCATATAAAATACACCAAGCGTTCATATAAAAAGATTCTATAGCCATCGTTAGGGGAATACCTCAATTTCAAAGTAAATCAACTTATTTAAATACCGCGTCTGATGCGTATTAAACTGTACAAAAGCAGTTTCGAATTCAATTATTTTATAATTTTAAGTGTACATAATCATACGATTCCATTCAATGAAAATTTATTATTAAAATTAATTATTAATTTAATATATCAATACATATTTAAAGATGTTACTTGATTAGAGTTAAGCCGGCTAGTGGACCATCTGCCAAAGCTGGTGGTGTGCGGAGACAGCTGGGGCGGCGGCGGCTGCGCGTTGGCCCCGAGGCTGCCCAGCGACGTGGTCTTCGAGTTGAGCCCACTCCAGCGGGCGGCGGAGGCGGACGCGTCAGACAGTCGCTTGCGTAGGAGGAAACCCTCGCGGGGTGCTGGCGCGTTTTTGTACCTGAAATTGTTTTATAATTATTACATTACTAGAAGCGCCGATGAAATTCTCATCACCTACAATACATTAAACCCTTCAACTCTAATTCATTGAGATCAATAATACAGGCTGCTCTGTGATCGGTCGGAATTTGCTTAGGTTATAAAAAGAAAGCTGTTACATTATTATTTTCGAAAGTCGCATTGACAGATACGCAAGTATTGATCAATTCTGCACTCATGTAAACAAACATTTTTTTTTTCAACACAACGTTACAACTTTCAGTTTTATTATTGTAATACATGTATATTAAATCAAATATAATATTGAATTCCTTAAGCTATACTTGCTGAATTAATTTAATTAATAATCATAAGGCATACTTATATTTAAGATATCCCTTTCCTCATGTATACTTGCGCAATTAGTATAATTATATTTTTATTACCAAAGTGATAAGTATAAAGGTATTACTATATATATTTTTTTAATAAATATTATTTTACTTATAATTGCAGCCTATGTTGTACAATTACATACTTTGTACACGGATTTTCATGTCGGTAAAATTCATGAAGGTGTAAATTTTACATACATTAGTATCCTAAAAAAAAATGCTATTCGATAAAACTATTAAATTCATCCATTATCTAGCCAGTACTGATTAGATGCTGGCGGCGAGAGTCTAGCCAGGTCATTTACACGAGATACAATTAGGTCACTGTTAATGACAATAAAGACTGACTGCCCGTCGCGCTGACTGGCGTGAGATAACACACAAAAAATGATGAGCCTAGAATGTAATATATTTTACAATATGACATTACGCTGTAATCTAATCGATGTGTATCGCCGTGTCACCGTAGTGCGTGTACATTTCGACACGACTAATCGTAAAGTACGACAAATGGCGATGTATCCGATTACGTTCGAATAATAAAAATGTTAAGTACCGCTATTAAATTTATAGATTTATTAAAAATTATCTGTATTTCATGTTTAGTCTAGTAAATATCAAATAACTTTTTTTTTGGATAAATACAAACTCATCCATCTGATGTCCAATTAAGAAAAAAAACTTATGCTAATCTGGCAGCTGATAAAGATATATATAATTTTCTAAACAGATATTTTTGTAAATAAATTTATATCCAGACATTGAACAAATACTCATACTCTTCACACAAATATTTGTCTTGGCAGGATTCGAACGCATTACCCTGAGCGGTCAGAGTCATTACTAGACTAGACCAGCAGGTCAGCCACCGTAAATAAAACAAATAATTTTTTAACATGGAAAATTACGGAATGTTTAATATTAATTTTAATTTGAATCTCATTAGTTTATTCATTCGCTTGCCTCCTCACAAAGTAAAATAACATTATTTACATAATCAAATTAAACTTAGCCACGAAAATGACTGAGTACGTTGACTGTGTTTCGTACTAAGCTCATGTTGACACGCGAATGTAAATAGCTTTAGCAAAGATAAAGTATAGTATGTACCAATGTTAATAATTCTAGTTTCAAAGGGAACATCAAGTGACAGTTGCCAAGGTAACGACGTTCAAGGTAGATAAGTATCTAAATTTGTTAACAGACATTATTTATTTTTAATGAATTGTTAATTTACTTTTTATTTCAATATGAAAAGTAGCATGTTAAATTACGATTTTTAATTTAGAATACTCTTAAAGCTGTAGGGTTTCAGTTTGATTTGCTGCGATTGATCCAGTTGTGGCAAGTTTTTAGCTCTACAACGCTATAACATATTCTACATTATACACATTCAATTCTGTCAGTGTTTCAATAATGTTTAAAACGTAATTTCTATTTCGTTTTGAAACAATGTAAACTACAGTCATAAAATGACTGTTTATTAATTTTTGCTCAAGCTCATGCATTTTTATTGATGGTCATTTTAGACACTCACCATTCTGGCACATTGAGTTTCTGTAGCGATCTCTGCACACGCAACTCGTGCTCAGAGAGCACACGATCCGAATTCTTCTGCAGTTCGTTCTCCGGAGGCTGCAACAAATAATAATGCAATTTGAAGATACCTTATTCTTAATATAGTGTAAAATAATACTAAAAGCAAAATACTATAAACTACTTACTATGAAAACTGACGTAAAGCTTTAAAAATTATAAATAATATAAAAGCTGTAAGGGATATAAATAATATGCCATTAGAAGTCAGTATATTACTTTTATTGCCAATTAAAAATAGATACATTATTTCCGCTATATTTCAACAGCATTTACCAATTTATCGTCATCATCCTCAGGAGCTAAACGATAAATTGTTTTATAAAAAGTGGGATCAAATTCTACAGCTCTAGCTATCGACTGAATATCGTAGTTTGCGCAATTAAAATCGTTCATGGATGACGAATCAGTAATTCCTTTTTTCATTTTGAGAGTTTCTTGCAACTTGTTCACGGCGAATTTATCATACTGAGCCTCTTCATCTTCGATTGATAGATCTGCTATATTAGTTTGTGCACCATTTGATTGACTTACGATTTTTTCTAGTGACTCCCGACTTTTTAAAATACTTTCATTTATTCCACAGACGTTAACAACATCTGACCAAGATATATAACTATCAGAATCACTTGTCATCTTTTGTAAGTTATTATTAGAATTAGTGACTTTACTAGTTGACACTAAATCAGATACTCCATAAATAGTTTCATACCAAGATTCTGTCTCAAAATCGGACTTCAACGAATTTAAACTGAAACTGACTTTTCTCTTCGATCTTCTCAATGTCGATGTCGCCGGTAATAAACTATGATCGTCATTTCGCAGTAGTATATTACCCTTTTCAAAATCAGCATAATCTGGCAAGTCTATATCACTCAAATCTTTATATTGAGGTTTTATAATGGAGCCGTTTAAATCTGGTAAGTCTTGTATTGGCGGTGGAGGAATATTTTCCACGAGACGATTTAAAAAGGCACGTACTCTTTCATCGTTGCTCTCTGATCTTAATACTTCTTTCTCACACGATTTTTGTGCTGATGACAATAATCTATTTGTAACGTCATTCAGAGACGTTGTGCTGTTGCAAGATTTAACACTGCAGTTCGATTGACTCGAATGTCGCTTGCGTAACACAAATTTTCGAATACCTATTTTCGATTTCCATTCCTTATGCTTAGACTTGAATCCGTTGACAGTTAAAGAATTCTCGTCCTCTGATTCACTTCTAGGTATATCTGGAAACTTGGTGTAGTAAACGTCTCTTGAAAGCGGCCTGGTATATACGTGTTCGGGGTCCACTTCCTCGAACGGTTCCATTTCTTGTGTGATCCAAACAGTGTCCAAACGTGTCCAAAATCCGTTTCTTTGTAGTACTTCTTCTGTAGTTAAAAACACTATAGATACCATACTTGTGTGGCAGTTATCGTTATGAGCTGTCGAGACAGACTAAAGTATCATAATACTTGCTAAGACAATCATTAAACAAATTATGTTTGATTTAACATTATTTACAAAAACATAGATGATCTCTGAAGTAGTAAACGATAAGATCGACATAATGATAATGTTTAACAAAAGAATCTTTTGTGTCAATGAATTTGTTTAAGTAATTAGTTAATAGCGACACAACATTGTAAGTACACCCCACTTCCATATACCGATTGGGATTTTGTAACATAATAAGTATAGCAAATTACTTAAATTTAAAATATTAAAAACGATCTTATACACAGATATTCACTGCTTCGTTAAATTACGTTTGGGTCGGTTACCTTTCCAAAGGTCAATATTTTAGGTACAAAGTTCACATGTTTCTGAAAAACCTGTTACAACAAGCGATCCTAGTGCGACCTTGAAAGTATTTGCTATAAAACTCACCCGGACGTCGGACGAAGTGAGTAGCGCACATGGGCCCAGGAGGCCTACGCTCTCCCAACATGTCATATTCACAACGAACTTCACACACTCTGTCTCCGCCGATTAACCTACAGTCGTGTACCGATGGTATTATCGGATTTTAATGCACCAGTGACTTCGCAATGCAACGTTACGTAAGTCTCCATATCAGGTTTAATACGATACCGTAACGATTTTTTGGAAATGAAATAAGCAGCTACACACAAAGCTTTGAGGCTCCAAAAGAGTGAAGGAAGCAAGTTGCAATATCGAAGCGGAAAGCGCTCGCGAATCAAATCAGCATAACGTTGCCTATTGAACGAGAAAATCCAATTACAAGACTGAATCGGAGCGACCGCGGGGCTTCGGTGCTTAAGGTCGCTCTGCGGGCCGGAGCCGGGGATGGGGCTGGGTCTGGCATACGGTGCTCGGGGCGGACTTACGCGAGCACTGCGGCAGTTCGCATCATGGGACATGGAAGTGTCCAGGGGACAGGCGGCCGCGGCGCTGCCTCCCGCCAGACTGAGGCGCGGCGCGTGTCCTTGGGAGCCGCGCATGCGTTGTTCACCTACCCTTACTATCAGTTTCTAGTGGCTTTAACAATGCGAGTGTAGAAATGTACCACTGCGATGATGGCACACTTTGCTTCAGCTGTCTCTGTGTTATCTCAGAAGAATGCATTACAGGCGTGTCCATTAAGTTGATTTATGATGTTTTGGATATGTACAGAAGTATTCGCGATTTTATAAACTACAGCAGGGATAGTAAGCTGGTTTTGTTTAGTAGCTTTGGTAAATACGAGTATTTGGATAGCGTAACAGGATGTACATTATGCGTTTTTAATATAAAATTGACAACCCACGCCTTTACTGTGCTGAGGGCGTGGCTTTGAGTGACATGCATGCCATCGAATATCTTAAGCCTAATAATTTTGTTACTGGGTCGCGTTAAACAAATATAATTAATGTTAGTGTATAAAGGACAATGTTAACAGTACAACAGTTATTAATTCAATGGTAAATATTAATCAAAAATACTTTTCGTTTTACTTATCTATTTTCAAAATTATTAAATTATAAAACGAAATTAAAGTATTAAAGTCACAAACTTTCGACTAACTCTTCCTTTGGATTAAATGGAAGAGACACAAAATTACTTCGTTGTTTTTTGGTCGATAAAGCAAATGAAAAAGCAAACTTACTCTTAAATATGAACATCTTTCAAACAGCTTGGCAGTTGTTGGACCAATTGTCACCATTATATCTAGCTTCACACTCAGATATTTTCTATAGAATATTGTCGTAACGCAACCGGCCCTGTTCCGAAGAATTCTTAATTAAGAATAGATGACAGACTCGACGATAGTCTGGTCGATCGTCCCGTGGGGTGAGAATTAAATGCCACTAAGGCAGAGGATATGTGTGGACGTGCGGGCACGCGAGAATCACAGACCGTGACCCAGATACATGGACAGCACCGGTCAGTACTCGCGCTTGTACTGACCACACCTGGGAATTGTCTGATAGATTATTCCTGTCGGCGACCGTACGTGGAAGGAATTCTTGTGTAACTAATGGGTGGAAACTGGCGCAAATTATCGAGCAGCGGATCTCTATTCGCGGCGCAGCAGTTATCAACATGCATTGTCGGTTGGCATATACAAGGTGGGATGCACATTTGATGGTATATAGATTATGTAAGTAGGTGGTATGATGTTTAAGGTCATTAACAATTACTGCAACCTTGCTAATAATTTTATCGCTTTAAAAGTAATTTTGCGCTTTACTGAAGGTCGTAACCAGTGCTATAAAAAGAATTTAGTCAATGTGATTTTAACGTTTATTAAATTCACTATTAATTATATTATCATACGTTATGGTGAAGTAACAATATTGAATTTGTATTTCGAATTCGAACGAGACGAAAAGGTCCCTTTAGAAAATTAATTTTGGATACGCAGATTAAAAATCTATTTAAATAAATTTGAATTTCGAAAGCGAACGAAACAAAGAATGTTTAACAGGTAGTATTATTTTATGTGAGTTGAGACGCATAAATTAAAAACGTATATATCTTAGTGAGTTTGAATTTCGAATTCGAACGAAACTAATAACTTTGAACGTGAACTTTTTTTACGACACGCAAATTGAAAATCTATTTCAACGAATATAAACACAAACGTATTTCGTGTTTTCCCTCGCGAGCAACGACAACACTCTACATAACGAGACACCTATCTCAAACAATGTCTTGAGTACAATTACGCAAGTACATGGCAGTGTGTAAATATGACGGAGTGGTGCTACAAGACCCAATTACTGGCGAGCTGCGAAGTTCTAATTAGACGTAACACAATGCCTGTTAGCGAAGGAACGCGTAAATTGGCGTCATTAACACCATATGGGCGTATGCAACAGAAAAGTCTTATGAGAGCAATTTTTGTGTGTTAAAAGAAATACGAGTATTCAAAACGCACTTTCAAAAGGGTATTCAAGTGTAAATAGCGTTCGGATACGCGGCAATTTTACCTCAAAATGGTAAATTACCGGAGAAACAATTGGCTGCGCAAAGAATCTTTTACAGTTCCAACTATACTAACAAGAAGAGACAATAAACATTTTGTTATTATTTCATCAACATCTGTATCGATGTTATCAACTTGAGAATGTTCAAGCTGTTTTGAATGTAAATGATGAGTAGAGAAGAGACGTCTTTAAAAATTTTATTAGTTATATACGAGTATGTACATACATTGAACAATATGGTTATGTTACGGCGCGTCAAAATTAGCATACCTGATCGTGTATACAATAGTATTCATTATAATTATTATTTTCTTACTGAATCGTTATTCCCGTCTTTTTAAGACGTATACAGGGAGCATCCGTAAAAGGATTTATTTATTTAAAAATTATTGTATACGACATTCTCAGTTACAAGTTTAAAATAAGTATGAGAATAGTGTTACTAATTTAAATGATTTTTCCTCCAGCAGCTATGTGTACAGTGTATGGTATCAGCACATGTAAGCAATTAATAATGTTAAAAAATAATACCGCAACCTTGATAACAGTTGTTAGATCTATACAGAATTATTGGAGGAAGCGAAATATTATTCAACTTTCAGTAAGCTTAAATAAGAGTGACGTCACAAATTTTAGAAGCACAAAATACATTTAATTTAAAGCCGAATAACTGCAAAGAAACTTCGTAATCACCCGGTTTTGTAGCTATAGACTTTATTTAGTTTTCCTTTGCTGCTTCTAAAGGCCAAGATAATGTTTTTGTACATTAACCATCTAATTATAATCCTTTGAAGCGAAAATACTGATAAAGGCTGTTTTTGTAAGGTCACATTTCTATGAGAGTCCTGAAAGACCTCCACGAAGAACGATTTTTCCTTAAAATCTTATTACATATTACGCTGTGTATGTTTTGTTTTCATCTGTTAAGCGATATGCGTAATATTACGAAGTATTTGAAAAATCAATATTTATTTGGCGTGCTATTGGAGAGGCCTGTGTTCAGCAGTGTACGATGACGGGCTGATGATGATGAGGTATATTTGTCACCGCCAAAATAGGTACCTCCCACAAATATTTGTTTATGGTGATTTATTTAAAAACTCGTATTTAAATTTATTTCAGTTTGTTTTCCAATTTTCTCGCTCGCTGTGAAATGTGCTGGCGACTGTCCAACATGCGCTCAAACGTATCTTACACTGCATTATCGTCCACATTAATTGTTGCCTGAATGTACAGTAACTTTTACGGTTTTTCGTTCGTATAAATGACCAGTCACTTTCTTTCAACGTCTCAACTATCTTTGTCATGGCAGGTTAAAAATATGAAGTAACGAGTTTTTTTCATTATAATGGTACTCTCAATTTTCTTTCGTTGTTGTCAACTGAATGTACTACCCGGTAAATAAGTCTCAACTCCGTAAAATATTTTTCTCCGATTAAAAACTGAAGGGTATCATTAAAAATAATTGTGAGCTAAAAATAAGTATGTACAAAAATAAATAAAATGTTGCGATTCTTTTTTCATACTAACGCTAAATTCTCGCGGACCAATAACAGCCCTGGAGCCTATCCCCACCAAGCTGTTCCAGTGCGGATCGGCAGTCGGATGTACCACACCACATAGAAGGCTTTCGAGGAGATTTAACGATTGGTAACCCAACCATAGCAACCAGGTTCCTCGCCTATGTATCCTCAGAGGCACGGCAACGTTTGCCACATTTTGCGACTAACAGTTACCTTGCGTTGATAACTCTACATTAAAGAAATAATAAATAAAATATAATTTCCATGCTTCTGCTATAAACGAGTATTATAAAAACTCCACTTAATTAGGCATATTTACATTTCAATTACATAAGTATACTACTTCAGTGTTATAAATACCCCTGTTACCAACCCCTGCCGCGAACTGAGTGAGTGGGGTAAATCACCCTTATCTACGAGCAACCCTAGGTCAGTGTGGCAATGGTAGGGGTGGAACACGTAATGGTGCATTGACTTCGCTTATCGTGCAGTATGCAAAGTAGGCTTCTACGGATTTGCACTATTTATTTGTGTCGAGTTCTCAATTTATAATAGAAAATACACTATTATATAATAGCTAAAATTACGGCAATTTTACTTTTCACTAGTTATTTTGTAAGTCCAATTCAATAAGAGGTAAACCTGTTGCCTGTTACCTAAATTATTCATTTTCACTGCCTGCCTCGTTGGTCGGGAGGTTGCAAGCGCGACTGCCGATCAGGAGGTCCTGGGTTCAAATCCCGGGTCCGGGGCTATATTGGATTTTCTTATTTAGAATTTCTAGTAGTGACTCGGAGTCTGGAATTGTGCCCGGTATATGGTAATAGGCTCACCACCTATTCCATGGGGACGTAAACGTGACTGGTGAAACGTGGGAGTGTACTATACTCCCCTGCCTACCCCTTCGGGGATTACAGGCGTGATGTTACGTTTGTTACGTTCATTTTCACAACGCCCAAAATTAATTATAGTGTAAAGATATGATTTCATCAAAGAATCTTATTTAAAAACAAATTATAATATGATTCTGTTACAACTGTATATGTGATGATGATATTAATAAAATACATTTAATACTTATTTTCCTTTAAATCGTTCAAGTATGGATTTTTCATAATAATTTAGGCCTGTATTAAACATGTTTACGTTATAAATTTTGCTGAGTGCTGTTTGTATATAAATAATAAGTTTCTCAAATTAACTACACAATCAATAGATTTAATCGTTATTGGTATTGTAATGTATGTATTATATATTGGCCTATGTTCAGCAGTAGACAGCTATAGGCTGATGATGATGATGATGATGATGGTATTGTAATTAAATTGTTAATTGAACTACGTTATAATGATTAATTGATAAGCTCAAGGGTTATAAAAGTTTGTATTTTAATATGGAATGGTTGCATGCTATTTGACATAAATATTAACATGTACTAATAGTTTAAAAAAATCACGTGTGGGATTTACAACAGGTATTATTTTCTATTTATAATAATACATAGTGTTGCCAACTCTATAATTTCGGTTCAAAAACTTTATTTCTATTACAACTAAAAAACTTGTGTAACATAAATATCAACAGCTTAGTAAATTGCAACATTGTTCTAAATAAATGCTGTGACTGGGCTGAATAAGCGAAGTACCCTTATCTGCACATTAACCCTTGGACGCAACGTTAAGGGGCGAGTAATTTCACAGTACCATGCCTTCACTTATCGCAGTTTATGCTAATATTACGTAGTATATTGTTTGTACAACCTGTATGTTTATGTGATATTCATTTGCCTGTGTGAAGTAATGTATGTGTGTGGGTTTTTTGCATATGGTATACCTAGGTGTTTTGATATTTGTGTGAATTGTCTTCAAGGAAATCAAGGATATATTTTTAACCCTTTAATATTTAGTTGGATGCGAAGAGCAGATCTAGCTCAGTGGCGTGACATTGGAGAGGCCTATGTCCAGTAGTGGATGGGAGTAGGCTAATAATGTAAAAATGTAATATTTCGACTGTTCGACATGCATCTCTTCGAAAATTCGCAAGGTACCTATTTAAAAATCAATGTTTTTGTTATAACATTTTGAAAGCTAGCGCTTCACGGTTTAGATTTAAACGATGAAACAATGATAAATATTCAAAATATAAAAAACGTATTTCTTCACATAAAATAAATCAGTAAGGGGGAAAAATTTGTCCATGCATGTTTTTGACAGCTGTCGCGTGTGATACCTATACATGCGTACAGAAATGTAAAACGATCGTTTTTTGGATTTTTTGCCTGATTGTATGCTAAGTCGGCACGCCAAAAGTAATGAATCGATTCTGATGAAATTTTGCGTGGTAATACCTACCTACCTACCCAATAACCTACATACAGTGTTGCTTGGTAACAAATGGTTTTGATTAGTTCATTATTAATTTGTTAATGCAACAATAAATATGAACACTCACTAAGTACTTAAGTCATTCGCGTGTATAAAAATAATTAAACTTTGTTCGGTGATAAGCCACGGTTACTCTACAGTTAACGGGCCAACGACTGACTTATCACGTGCCATGCAAATTAAAATTACGAACGACTGCAGAAGTTTATACCAAGTACGTAGATACATATGTATTTTAAAGAGTGTACGTATATAATGTACGCAACTTAACCCAATATACACATACAGCCCAATAATATATTATACATATAGGAACTGTAAACATTAATTTTTATTGGGCTTACTTGGTAATAATAATAGCAAAAATATGAAAATTGATAGTGTAGTTGAGTCGAGCGATGTCACTGGAATTTAAAACGGTAACCAAATACAGTAATTATTTTACTACCATAGCTATTATAATTAACGCTGCTTTCGGTAGACACAGTCTACAATCTTGAGGACACAGTGAAGGAGAAAGATTATTACTTGGGTAGAGAGGTAAGTTACTTGTTAAGTTAACCGTCATAAGCAAAATAAAGGAAGAAACATCATACAGAATCTGTTCAGGCATCCGCTCGTATCAAATTGCAGGTAATAACTAGTTGTATAAACGTTAATAGAACAGAAAACACTGTCAAGATCAATTATCACGCAGTTAGTTTCTATTACATCAGACAGTTACAAACTTTATTCACACCCGCCTGACATTGACGGGAACTAAATACTTAAATATTGTACACAAAATGGTATCGTTATTTGAAACTGTAATTTTTTTTGCCAAATAATATAGATATATTGGATAAAAGACTAAAATTTTGCTTCAGAAAACGATATTGATGTAGGAATAGATAGTCATTTTTATAAGAGCTAAAGAAAATAAAATATATAATATTTTATTATATTCTAGCGAGCGTAAATGACAGATATATGCCAGTAATCGATGACAAATTTAGTACAAATATATCTTTGATATGTCTGTGCAATTTCAAATGAGCTGATCGGGCTCGCAACTGAATTATTCGGATTATCTGTTCTAGGTTAGGTATGGGTACGGCGGTCTAATAGTTTTATTCATAACCATGCCGACGGTCTATCTATTGTTCCATCTCGTTTCAACTTAGCGAATTCCTAATGTGACACAAAGGCATAAAACATTGAACAGTTGAGGTAAGTTACGAAGCGGTTATTAATGAGGGTGTAGGCAGCAGTGATCGTTAAAAACCAGATAGCAGTCTCGTTTCTTGATCGTTTTCAAATTGTTTATATAATCATTTATGACCATCATCATGAACATTATTATCATTAACATTATCATCATCAGTCCGTTTCTGTCTACCGCTGGTAAAGGCCTCTTTAATGCACGCTACTGAGCTTGATCTTCAGCTCTTCGTTTATGTATATTGTCACCTAGCGGAGGGCATCCTATGCTACCGTTAATCATATTACCTTCATCAATTGTAATTTTCAATTTGTGGTTACATTGCGCGGGAATTATTTAACGAGTTTTGTGCGTTCTTTGACAAGTAGCATTGTCATTTACTTCCTGGCTTTGACGTAACGGTAACACCTAATCCCGCGATACATCCCGGCATCGCCCTGTTCGAACCAATCTATCTAAATTGGCCGTCCGTTAGTAAATTGGATTAAATTGAGCGCATACGACTATCTATAGGCGAGCCGTCTCTTAACTAAATCTCCCGTATAAAGTAACGATGACTGATGCTTATTGGATTAAAATAGTTTATTGCGAGAGTCTTCTGATTCGCTGTGGGAACCGAGCACTAGCTGATTGGAGTTCCGTTTGGATCAACAGAATTATAGTCCTCTACGGCGGGAATTATAAATATCTCCCATAAGATTTGTGTTTCTGAGCGCAAGATGCTAAATGTACTTCACTCAATAAAGTCAAGAAAACAATGATTTTGATGATGACTTTTCATAGGCAATTTGAAGATAAAACATTATAGAGGTTCCCTATTTATCAGATATTCCTTAATAACACATATGATTACAAACTCTAGGTATTTAAAACAAACGTAGGTGTTCACAACTGGGTCGCCTCCCGTTCTCTTTGACCTTATGCAATGTAGAGTTCATAAATATGCGTCATACAAATTCTAAGCCGACGCACAAATACTTATCGGCTGAATTACATTTGGAATAAATGAATTTGCAATGATCCTATAAGTTTTTGTCAACGGTTAACATATGAAGTACTTTATATTACTGCGAAGGCGTTGCAGATTTATTCTGTGTAAACAAGTAAACCATTATTATTATTATACAATTACGCCTTATCTCTTATGGGATAGGCCCAGAGCACTGAGTTCTAAATATCTCTATCTTTACAGATTTGACGTATATTTATTACCCTTTAATTATTATTCTGTTTGTAACGAAATATATTTTATAAACAAGGCATATTTCAATTAAAATATTATGCAGATTCTCATTTGATTCCTTGGCTTCATGTGTTTTTTTAATATCGCAGAAGCTTAAACACGGAGTGGTCAGTAATCAGACTATACAGTGAGGGATCATGTGTTCTGATGAACGAAGTCTTTGTTGTAGATTCATTCAAGCATTACGAGCTAATTACCTTCTAAGAATTGCGGGCCATTTCATTGCGAGAGAAACGAGTGTACCATCAGGACATTGTAAAAAAACCACATACCTAGAATGGACTCATTTCATGCAAGTATGAATATTTAGATTACTATCATTTCATATATGTACATGTATTTGTGTGCTTGATATTTCAAATGATACAATCATATTATTGGTAACCATCTATGAGAGGATAGTTATACATCTCAGTAAAATGCACCCCACGCTTTTACTCTGATTGATTGTTTGATCTTCGACTACTGTCATACTGAACTCTTTG